>SIJG01000006.1:523757-569665 GCA_023374025.1 Heterodera schachtii | reverse complement strand
CGGTCTAGTAGGACCGGAAATTCTGGCTTTCTTGTTGATTTTGAAAAGCCCAAACTCGCTCATTTTCGCAATTCTTTTTTTACATGTCATGTATTTTTTGTTTTTATTGTTCTGTAAGCGCAAATATAAGCAAACCCTAAATTGTTACATCTATAATTTTTAATTGAAGCATATGTTGAAATAATTAATTTTTCTCGACGGTTGGCCCGTAATTCTGTAAAGGATTTGCGGCTTATATCCTCGCTTCGACTCACTTGGCCATATATAAAAGGATTGCTCAAATATCATTCATTCGCTTCAAAAAAGCCAGATTTTAACTGCTTAAACCGTTTAACATTAGAATTGTCAAAAATTGCCCGTTTTTTCATTTACTGCACAAAAACGGTCGTGAAATTTATAAGTCCCTACAAAACTCTTACCCAGGTAGGCTTCTAAAGCCCTAATTCACACATTATCATAACTACAGTTTATTTATTTGAAGTTTTGGCTGGGTCATACGTAAAATTATTTATTTTTGCAATAAACTCTGTCTTCGGTCTAGTAGGACCGGAAATTCTGGCTTTCTTGTTGATTTTGAAAAGCCCAAACTCGCTCATTTTCGCAATTCTTTTTTTACATGTCATGTATTTTTTGTTTTTATTGTTCTGTAAGCGCAAATATAAGCAAACCCTAAATTGTTACATCTATAATTTTTAATTGAAGCATATGTTGAAATAATTAATTTTTCTCGACGGTTGGCCCGTAATTCTGTAAAGGATTTGCGGCTTATATCCTCGCTTCGACTCACTTGGCCATATATAAAAGGATTGCTCAAATATCATTCATTCGCTTCAAAAAAGCCAGATTTTAACTGCTTAAACCGTTTAACATTAGAATTGTCAAAAATTGCACGTTTTTTCATTTACTGCACAAAAACGGTCGTGAAATTTATAAGTCCCTACAAAACTCTTACCCAGGTAGGCTTCTAAAGCCCTAATTCACACTTATCATAACTACAGTTTATTTATTTGAAGTTTTGGCTGGGTCATATGTAAAATTATTTATGTTTGCCATAAACTCTGTGTTCGGTCTAGTAGGCCCGGAAATTCTGGCTTTCTTGTTGATTTATAAAAGCCCAAACTCGCTCATTTTCGCAATTCTTTTTTTACATGTCATGTATTTTTTGTTTTTATTGTTCTGTAAGCGCAAATATAAGCAAACCCTAAATTGTTACATCCATAATTTTTAATTGAAGCATATGTTGAAATAATTAATTTTTCTCGACGGTTGGCCCGTAATTCTGTAAAGGATTTGCGGCTTATATCCTCGCTTCGACTCACTTGGCCATATATAAAAGGATTGCTCAAATATCATTCATTCGCTTCAAAAAAGCCAGATTTTAACTGCTTAAACCGTTTAACATTATAATTGTCAAAAATTGCCCGTTTTTTCATTTACTGCACAAAAACGGTCGTGAAATTTATAAGTCCCTACAAAACTCTTACCCAGGTAGGCTTCTAAAGCCCTAATTCACACATTATCATAACTACAGTTTATTTATTTGAAGTTTTGGCTGGGTCATACGTAAAATTATTTATTTTTGCAATAAACTCTGTCTTCGGTCTAGTAGGACCGGAAATTCTGGCTTTCTTGTTGATTTTGAAAAGCCCAAACTCGCTCATTTTCGCAATTCTTTTTTTACATGTCATGTATTTTTTGTTTTTATTGTTCTGTAAGCGCAAATATAAGCAAACCCTAAATTGTTACATCTATAATTTTTAATTGAAGCATATGTTGAAATAATTAATTTTTCTCGACGGTTGGCCCGTAATTCTGTAAAGGATTTGCGGCTTATATCCTCGCTTCGACTCACTTGGCCATATATAAAAGGATTGCTCAAATATCATTCATTCGCTTCAAAAAAGCCAGATTTTAACTGCTTAAACCGTTTAACATTAAAATTGTCAAAAATTGCCCGTTTTTTCATTTACTGCACAAAAATGGTCGTGAAATTTATAAGTCCCTACAAAACTCTTACCCAGGTAGGCTTCGAAAGCCCGAATTCACACATTATCATAATTACAGTTTATTTATTTGAAGTTTTGGCTGGGTAATACGTAAAATTATTTATTTTTGCCATAATCTCTGTCTTCGGTCTAGTAGGACCGGAAATTCTGGCTTTCTTGTTGATTTTGAAAAGCCCAAACTCGCTCATTTTCGCAATTCTTTTTTTACATGTCATGTATTTTTTGTTTTTATTGTTCTGTAAGCGCAAATATAAGCAAACCCTAAATTGTTACATCTATAATTTTAATTGAAGCATATGTTGAAATAATTAATTTTTCTCGACGGTTGGCCCGTAATTCTGTAAAGGATTTGCGGCTTATACCCTCGCTTCGACTCACTTGGCCATATATAAAAGGATTGCTCATATATCATTCATTCGCTTCAAAAAGCCAGATTTTAACTGCTTAAACCGTTTAACATTATAATTGTCAAAAATTGCCCGTTTTTTCATTTACTGCACAAAAACGGTCGTGAAATTTATAAGTCCCTACAAAACTCTTACCCAGGTAGGCTTCTAAAGCCCTAATTCACACTTATCATAAGTACAGTTTATTTATTTGAAGTTTTGGCTGGGTCATACGTAAAATTATTTATTTTTGCAATAAACTCTGTCTTCGGTCTAGTAGGACCGGAAATTCTGGCTTTCTTGTTGATTTTGAAAAGCCCAAACTCGCTCATTTTCGCAATTCTTTTTTTACATGTCATGTATTTTTTGTTTTTATTGTTCTGTAAGCGCAAATATAAGCAAACCCTAAATTGTTACATCTATAATTTTAATTGAAGCATATGTTGAAATAATTAATTTTTCTCGACGGTTGGCCCGTAATTCTGTAAAGGATTTGCGGCTTATACCCTCGCTTCGACTCACTTGGCCATATATAAAAGGATTGCTCATATATCATTCATTCGCTTCAAAAAAGCCAGATTTTAACTGCTTAAACCGTTTAACATTATAATTGTCAAAAATTGCCCGTTTTTTCATTTACTGCACAAAAACGGTCGTGAAATTTATAAGTCCCTACAAAACTCTTACCCAGGTAGGCTTCTAAAGCCCTAATTCACACTTATCATAACTACAGTTTATTTATTTGATGTTTTGGCTGGGTCATACGTAAAATTATTTATTTTTGCCATAAACTCTGTCTTCGGTCTAGTAGGACCGGAAATTCTGGCTTTCTTGTTGATTTTGAAAAGCCCAAACTCGCTCATTTTCGCAATTCTTTTTTTACATGTCATGTATTTTTTGTTTTTATTGTTCTGTAAGCGCAAATATAAGCAAACCCTAAATTGTTACATCTATAATTTCTAATTGAAGCATAGTTGAAATAATTAATTTTTTCCGAAATTAAAAAAAAAAGAAAAGAAAAAATACCTGTCATAATTGGTCGGGACTGCTGGTGTTACATTGATTTCATGGCGCGCCTTTTTGATTAACTCAATTTGGTTGTTATTAATTTGTTAATCGTACGTCATTCGCAGCCCTTTTTGTCACCAAAAGTGCGGCTGGTGATGGCACGTTCTGCAATGCTTCAGAGCTAATGACAGATGGCGGTTCCAAGGCAGTGATGACACGGAGTTTGATTGTAGTTTTAACTTGTTGAGCTTCAACATTCGAAGCATTTGCGGTACAAGTGTGGGGCGTTGCAAGATGAATGAAGTGTTGTTTTCATTTTTTGTTTCAATTTGTGAAGCCATATTCGCTGTAAATGATTAACTAAATACATTTGAAAATATGTAAATAAGGATTTTTCTAGAGCCTGGAAATTCCAAGAAACTATTTTGTTTTTTATTTGCTGGTTTTTAAGCAATTTGTATTTTTAATTTTTTTTTTATTTGGCGTCGAAACGCCCGCGACCAAACGTCAGCCCCGAAACGCAGTGGACCCACCGGTTGACCATAAACCCGCAAATTAACCAATTATAGTTCATTTTTTGGACAAATCTGTGACAAATTTAGATAAAAATTTCAATTTTTCCCCGGCGGCGCCTATCGGCACCGCCTTACCCCCCTCCCTGTACCACAAAAGGTATTGTAAAAAGTGCGCCGCAAAATTTTTTTTTTAATCAAAACAGGTTTTATTAATAAGTTGAAAAACATAGAAAAATTCTCTAAGAATTTTTGGATTTTAAAAAAATAAAGACAATTTTAATGAAATTTATTGCATGTAAAAAATTTTCTAGGAATTTTAGAGCACAAAATTACCAGTTTTGCCAGTACCCTCGAAAATATTATTATGGCTTAATTTTAAAACAAATCAATTTAAATTGAATTTTTAAATTTTTTTCCATTAATAAAATTCAATTTAATCATTTACTAAAAACAAAAATTTTTTTATTGTTTAAAATACTATATTTTCATTGAAAAATAAATAAAGTAAAAATTTTAAAAAAATCAATATTTTTAGAAAAAAATTTTTCATGTTCCCGGCGGGATTCCCGTTAATTTTAAGTCATTTGACGGTTCAGTCCCAAAGCCATTTGGCTATTTTAGTCCCGGGCCCATAACTCGACCAAAATGCGGTAAAATTAAAGAATATGTGTACCTCACCGAAATCGAAGGATGATATATCATTCGACGCCTCTCGGTCTGTAATTCACGAATCCGAAAGAATTTTTTGGCGGAAACCACTTTAGGCCGAGTTTTGGGCCCGGGACTGAAGTGGCCAAATGGCTGTGGGACTGAACCCTCCAAAGCCTTAAAACGCATAAAATGCAACAAAATAGATATCAATCGTTCCTCTCGGCATATAAAAGATGAATCCGAAAGAATTTTTGATCCAAAAGAAAATTGACAAAAGTTATGGGTCCTCAAACCCTCAAAAAATGACCCTAATAAAAAATTGTAATGGATCGATCGGTTCCTCTTAATTTTTAATTGCCAGGAACCCATTTCTGAGGGCGCGCAGCGCCCGCCTTGGCGAGCATGCGAAGACGGAGCAAGTAGTGGGGCGAGACCGAGGGCGGAGGAAGTAGTCCGCGCGTAATCCACAGGCGGTTGACTGCGGGGGCCCGAAGGACCCCCGCCAATCAGTCAACCGCCTGCGGATCACGCGCGGACTTCTTCCGGAGCCCGTGTTTTTTATTAGGGTCATTTTTTGAGGTTTTGAGGACCCATAACTTTTGTCAATTTTCTTTTGGATCAAAAATTCTTTTGGATTCATTCTTTACATGCCGAGAGGAAGCGATTGATATCTATTTTGTTGTATTTTATGCATTTTAAGGCTTTGGACGGTTCAGTCCCACAGCCATTTGGCCACTTCAGTCCCGGGCCCATAACTTGGCCCAAAGTGGTTTCCGCCAAAAAATTCTTTGGATTCGTGCATTACAGACCGAGAGGCGTCGAATGATATATCATCCTTCGATTTCGGTGAGGTACACATATTCTTTAATTTTTCCCAAAATCTTTCCGAAAAAAAATTCTTTCGGATTCGGGTAATACTATAGATGGTACCCCCCCTTTTTAAAGAAAAAATTTTTTTGTTCTGAAAAGTCTTGGAAACATGTTTATGGGGGTTTTCAGGGTCGCTGATCACGAATATGACCTTCATTGGACCAATTTCGAATCCCGGACCCAAATTCGAACAAAAAGTCTTAAAACTCAAAATTTTCGAAATTCACTTTTATGTTCGTAGCTGTACAGAATGACCATTCTTTGATATTCCAATGGTTTGTGACCAAATTTAGCATGTTTTAATTAATTTAGGAATCAAAGTGAGAATTTCGAAAATTTTGAGTTTTAAACTTTTTGTTCAAATTTGGGTCCGGGATTCGAAATTGGTCCAAATGAAGGTCATATTCGTGATCAGCGACCCTGAAAACCCCCATAAACATGTTTCCAAGACTTTTCAGAACAAAAAAATTTTTTCTTTAAAAAGGGGGGGTACCATCTATAGTATTACCGAATTTTTCCTCCGTTTTTTCTCGACGGGTTCAGATTAAAATTTCCAAAATGAAACCATCCGACCTTGCTGACTAAACAATGAATATTTGCAGCTTTTATTTAAAAAAAAAATATTTCTTTGTATCACTCAAAACAACTTTTTATAAAATTACAAAAGAAATGAGATTATAAATGAGAGAAGGAAATGGAATAAATTTTGATGGATATTACAAAAGAGAAAATGAAGAGCAAAATTATTTACGAATGGAGGATACCTCCAAATAATGGTAAAAGGAGAAATTATGTTGCGGACAGATGAAATCCTAGAGAATAAGATACAACAAAAAAGTGATATTTAAATTAATTGTCTCTGTTTCTCTCATCGGAAAGACTGTCTCTCTCCTCCCCCACTGGTCATTTCCCTGAGTATTCTTCTCTCGCCATTGCCTCACACAAAAGCGGTGGCCCGCGGCGTGCAAGTGCTCTTGGCGGCCGCAGCCTCCTTTTTGGTGGCACAGCCGTGGCTCTTGAGCATCAAAGCGCCCAAGCTGTTCGCGTAGAAGTCGGGCATCAGGTCGTCACGGCCCTGCATCTGACTTTCCATGATATCGTCCACCTTAAAGCAAATTTACAAAATTTTAAATGCCGAGGACAAGAGAATCCAAACAAATGCCATTTCGAGAGGGGGGATTTTCGGGGTCTGAGCCTTTTCCACCATTTTGATTCATGCAAAATCGCTAAAATTTCGAGCAGTTTTACCCCGTGACAGCCGGACAGGACGAGCATGGAGCGCAGTCCGTGGTCGTTGCCAAATTTGACATCGGTGTTCAGACGGTCGCCCACCATCAAAGTACGGCGCGGGTCGATGGTCCATCGGCGGCAGATGTAGTCGAAGGCGGGCGTGTTTGGCTTGCCCACCACTTGCGGGTCGCGTCCTGAAACGAAGGCATACACGTACATGTACAACAAAGAATGGGTGGGAAACATGCCTGATGCCGTTTTGACGGCTGCCACCAGCGGTCCCGCGTCCGGGATCACCATGTTCGGGATCGGGCCGGGGCACGTCTCGTCCTCGTTAGTGGCCACGAACATACAGTCCTCATTCTTGAAATGGACTGTTTTTAATAGATGTAAAATTCGGTAACTTGGTAAACTGCGTAAGCCATCCCTCCCGTTCAAAAAACGGCTCTATTGCACTTTATGAGTCCAAAGGTATTTTATAAGTCTAATGAATTGACACATACAATGTTCATGTTCGAACAAACCCTATCTTTTTGGTATCATTCGAAAGCACAGAGTCTAAAAAAGCTAAAATATATAAAATCTATGCGTTTAGGCAATTGCTAAAAAAGATATGATTAATTAAGTAATTGCTGATTATTTTCGTTTGTAACTTTCTTTAAATGCTAAAATTCTCTTGTTTTCTCGTATTCTTACATTATTCAGACTCTGTACCAAAAAGATAGGATTTGTTCGAACATGGACAAAATTATTGTATAAAAAGCAGGTATTGTCAATTGATTGGACTCATAAAGAGCAACAGAGCCCAAAAAACTCAATAACAGTTGGCAATGAAAAAGTTAAAAAAAAACTAATTGTAAGGTTTTCGCTACCCATCCCCTTACTTTAACACTGACAAACGCACCCGCAAGTAGTTGGAGGCCTTCATCAGCTTCAGGTAGTTGAAGTACTTCTCGTAACCGACCACCACCGCACCGACCCGCTCCAATTTCTCCTCCAATTCCAAGTCGTAAAGGAAGGCGGACCCTTTGGAGGCCGGCTGCTCGTCCACCGGGTCAAACCCGTCGCCGAAGTGGTCAATGCCCAATTGGTCCATCTCATCCTTGACGCCTTGGCCACCGATCAGGTACACTTTCTTGTCCGAGCCTTGGCCCAGGCCAGCACGGTGCAGCAAATCGGCAACAACGGCGGCCGGGTTGACGATGTTATGCTGAATTTTGGAGGAGAAATGCCATCCCTTTCGCAATGATTTAAACTTTGGGAAGTATTTGATTAAATTGAATTCATTTTATTTTCCCTCCATTTTGCTCTTTAGTAAATACCTCGTTCACACAGCGTCCGAAGCCGAGTTGGCCAAGCTTTCGAGCGTATACCGCGCGAGATTTGGTCGCGTTGTTGGTCAACACGATGATGCGCTTCCCGTTTTTGGCCAAAAAGTTGACGAAATCCGATGAACCGGGGATGGCCTGCTCGCCGAGCCAGAGAACACCTGTATTTTTAATCTATTCCACAGAAATTGATGGCCAATTCGGCAACAAAGATAACAAATGCAAACTAATACCCAAGAATTACCATCAGCGTCGAAAATGAACGTGTCGATGTTGTGGAGCAACATTTGCTGGAAACTGTTGGCGTCAAGATGGCGAGGCATCGGCAAAGTGAAAGACGGCATTTTGCGATCAAAATTTGAATAGGTTTGTTGGTAAGAAGAGGAAGAGAGAGCAATTGAGTCAGATAAGCTGAAAAAGTGGATGGGTTTTTTCATTTACTCAATTTATTAAAATTTAGGAATTTTGTGTTTTTTTACAACAAAGTATGATTAGAAAACAGTTCTTTCACTATTTTGGTACTCTGAATGAAAGGAGAGAAGAAGACGTTTTGTGTAAGCGGCTGCATGTTACAGCAAAAGTGTTTTATTTTTAGAAAACTTTTAAAGTGGTGGGGAATGAATGATTTTTGAAGGATGACTCCCAACTTTTATACGGAACAAATGTGGCGTCGGCAACTGTGTGTGTAGCAGCACAGCACAGCGCCGCATCAACGGGGCGGGCGAGGGTGGGCTAACAATCCAACACCGCCCCCTCGTCGTGTGCAAGTCACGTGAAAACGATCATCAAAACCTTCCCCCCCCCCCCCCGCCCGGCCTCGTCGAAGACGGGACGGCGGCGGGGATTTGTGGGTAATTTAATGAGTTAATGGGCGAGCGAGGGAAGATTGATGATAATGGAGGAGGAATGGATGGATGGTCGTGGATTATACAAATGTGCTGTGTATCTTTGAAAATCGCTCAGCACAGCATGCCCCCCCCCCCGCTCGCCGTCCACATGCCCATGCCCACCCCTCCCCCGCCAAAGATTGTTTTCCCATTTCCCATCGGCGATGAGAAGGCTCGGAACAGAAAAACTCAGTATGCCCAATTTCAGTATACGGCACGTGATTATATGACTTATACAAATCTAATTAATTTTAAGCTAATATAAGCTTTAAGAAGAAATGAACAAAAGAAAAAGCCCATCATACCCTTGCTGAACCGGTAGGGGTCAGTTCCGTCTGGCCAGTTCCGTCTGAGCCGAGCTTAAAGCATTATAACTTTTTTCTCAGTAGGCCAAATTTTATAAATTTGGTATCATTCGAAAGCTATGCATGTTTAGAAGTTTTTGATAAGCTAATGCTAAGCGATTGAACAACTTATAAAAAAGTTGCAACATGAATACTACCAAAAAGTCAGAATTTTTGTATATTTTAATTTAT
Organism: Heterodera schachtii; assembly: GCA_023374025.1. Classification (NCBI taxonomy): domain Eukaryota; kingdom Metazoa; phylum Nematoda; class Chromadorea; order Rhabditida; family Heteroderidae; genus Heterodera; species Heterodera schachtii. Next base: position 560,248 of record SIJG01000006.1, on the reverse strand, counting down.
ATCTTTTTTACAAGTCGATATATGTATCTTTGTGATTTTTGGGAAGCCGATAAAGCTTGTTAAAAGGTTTCGAATGATACCAACTTTGTTGGATTTGGTCAACAAAGAAAAACGTTATGATTGTCTAAACTTGGCTCAGACGGAACTGGCCCGTTCCGTGCTGAACAAATATGAAACAAATTTTTTACTTAAAAAAAGAATGTTTGGCATAGTATTTAGAATAAATTTATTTTTAAAAATAAAACAAGTACCTTTTGGTAAATGAACGGTTTCTAGCATTTTTTGAATCGGAATTGCAGGATTAAAAATCGTGGGATCCCTTTCCGCAAAAATTTTGAGTTTCAATTAACCAGCGGAATCAGCAAATTTGATTTTTATGCGAGATTCGCATTGTGTTTTTTTGAGAATTTCATATGAAATATGTATGTAATGCCAAAATTTTCTGAATAAATATATTTACAAGAAATTTCTTAAATTTCGAAATTTTCGAAATTTTTTCAATGCAATTTTCATCAAAATAATTTTAGCTAAAGACCCGCAGCAGCATCCAAAATTAAAGACGCATATATTATAATTAGGGCTGCAAATTATTTGGAAATGCATATTTTTTTTCCTGGACTGTGGGAGGCCTTAAACACACAAAAAACATGTTTAGCTTAATTTAATTTAAACCTTCTAGGATGGACTTCTATTTCCATATTTTTCCATATTTGGCGATTTTTGGTCCATATTTTTTGCAGCCCTAATTTAATGCATAACCCTTTCTTTATACACACCCTTTCAAACGAAATGAACCAAAAATAGAGAATGCAGAAAAAATCTCATTTTAGTACCGTTTTTTTTTATTTCTGTTAATAGAGAACAAACAATTCACTTCATTTAGTTTTTTTTTTCTGATGTTAAATCCGCTTCAAATTTTGTATACCGATAGAGAAAAAAATTCTGCATCCATTTAAGCTGATTTTATTTTTGTTTATACTATAATTGGTTCTTATCCTTTTTGTCACCTCCCTGAAATTTAAAAAAAATATTTTCTAGGGTAATTTTATGGGCTGAACACTACAGTCATGGTCATATGTTTATAACCACTTTTAATTTTTTGAAATTTCAATCGATAAAAAGTTAAACGTTTAAGGATGACTGAAATATTTTGGCATTTTTTGTAGCATTTTTTGTGGGCTTTCTAATGGTATCACTCACTGACGAAAATATGCTTGATACGGAAGTGACATTGGTAGGAACCAATTATACCTCATTTTAGGGTGGTCATATGTTTATAACCAAAAATTTTATTTTGCTTAAACTCAATATTTTTTGTGCCAAAAATTCTGTAAAAATTCCTGCTAAGCTAACTTTTGATGCTGATCAAAAAAGTTGTTTACAGCAACTTTATCAGATCACTCCTTCATAGTGATCGGGAAACCCCAAAACACACTGAAAATCGGGAAAATTTTGGAAAAAATTCCTAGGGGGGTTCGGAAAAATTTTTTGGAAAAAATCATTATGTCCATCTGAAAGAGCACAAAATACGCTACAATATACAAAAGACCCCAAGTCTCTACGACTTATACCCGCTGTGGTATGGGTAGATCAATTTCGAGGTTGATCATTTCTACTGTAAATGCACTGTTTTCTTAAGAATACAGTACTTTTTGAAGACACCGAAATGAAAGTGCCCATACCTCAGCGGGTATAAGTCGTAGAGACTTGGGGTCTTTTGTATATTGTAGCGTATTTTGTGCTCTTTCAGATGGACATAATGATTTTTTCCAAAAAATTTTTCCGAACCCCCTAGGAATTTTTTCCAAAATTTTCCCGATTTTCAGTGTGTTTTGGGGTTTCCCGATCACTATGAAGGAGTGATCTGATAAAGTTGCTGTAAACAACTTTTTTGATCAGCATCAAAAGTTAGCTTAGCAGAAATTTTTACAGAATTTTTGGCACAAAAAATATTGAGTTTAAGCAAAATAAAATTTTTGGTTATAAACATATGACCACCCGAAAATGGGGTGTGACACACAAAGTCAAATGAATTCGGGCATTAACCGATATTTCGCTTATGGTTGGTATCATTGGAAAGCTCATTAAAAATGCTACAAAAAATGTTATAAGTGTACGCCTATCAATGAGCTACGAAAAGTTTTATTTAAGGTTTTTTACCGGAATAGAAAATGGTTATAAACATATGACCATGACTGTATATGACGTTTATTTTTAGCTCTTATGCTTTTTACGTGTGTTACGTGAAATTTTTTGACTAGACAACTACAGTATTTTGCCGGTAATACTGTAATTTGCCCCCCCCCCATTTTTCGAAAAAAAATAATAATTTAACTATGTCATGTAAAAACCTTCCCTGGGGATTTTCGAGGTCGCTGATCACGAATCTTACATCCATTTATATTAATTTCGAGCCCGAATTCGAACAAAAAGTTGAAATTCAAAAATTATAAGAAAACAAAATTTCGAATGCCCATACCTTTTTTCTAACTCATCCAATTACTTAGATGTTTACTTATAAAAAGCTTATCGATACTAAGATCGTCAAATTTGGTTAGGCAAAAAGCTTCAAAAATAATTTAGAAAATCGCCATTTTTTGGACAAAAATAAAATATTAATGTTGTACAAAAACTAGTTAGCCACAACTGGGAGGCCAAAATTGAAACGCTGTGTATAGCAACTTTTTTAATAAAACAACAATTGGCGCAGACGGAACCGACCCATTACTATTAACGCTCTTTTTTTTCTAGATCCTGCAGAATTAGTCAATTACGAGAAATTCCACTGACAATGAGCTCTTTCCAAAAAGCACAAAAATTGCAGCGGCTTTATACAAAAAAAAAGAAATGTGTGAAAAAATGGTGATCACTGATCACTTTCTGCTGCTTTTGATCTGATCAGCGTTCCCCCCCCCCCCAATTTTCTTCTGTGACTGACAATTGCAGGGACTCAATTAGCCAACGCTCCGCCAGCACGGAGGCGCACATGACTAACATCGTGGACTTTTACCCGATAAATTAGCGGGAGGGGGGGGGGGGGGGGGAGTCTTTTGCACAACGCGGGGAAATCCCTCGTCGCACAGCCATCGTGCTTGGCGGCGGAGATAAGAATAGAATGGATGAATGAATGATGGGATGGATGTGCAATGTGTGTGCTGTTTGTTGGTGGTCAATGTTTTGGGCGACGGCAGAAACAAACACGGCGAAAGAGTTCAGCTGTTGTAGAGGGTTGCAGAGAGAGAAAGGAAAATGAGAGAGTACGGCACTTTTACACAGAATTTCAACGGCAGATAGAGTTGGTGTTTTGTTGAGGGTGCATAGAATGGCAAAGAATGGTTGAGATAGTGTGACACAATGTTGAGAAGCGGAAAGAGCGGTGAGCCGAGGAGAGTGTGCAGACAGTGCGAGACTGGGATGAGACAGTTTGCCAACTGTGCGTTGAGTGGCAGAGGCGAAACACAACGACGGCGGCGGCGGAGCCAACCCCCCCCCCCCCCCCGCCCCCCTCGCACCGCTATGTTTTTCTGAGCATTTCACCAAATTTGGCTCGCTTTACTGAACACTATAATAAAGGCGAAGGACGACGAGACGAAGACGGTGGACGACCACAAACGAAGAAGACGGACGGATGCTCGAAGAAGAGACAAAAAACTCCCCCGCGGGGGGGTGGGGGTTGTGGCGGAGGATGAAAAAGATGGATGGATCATGCCAAACGGCGACACGTTGCTTGCTGTTGTGCTTTTGGTTACAACCCGACACCCCCGAAAATGTCGGGGGGGGTGGCGGGGATGGACGATGGACTTCGCTCTTTCAATTCGGGGGGGGGGGGGGGGAGGGAGTCACATGGAATCGTAAAAGGCGACGGGCGATCACGTGAAAAGCATGGACAACTGATGGGAGACGAAAAAGCCGCCGTAGCAACAGCAAAAGAAGAGCAGTCGCAAAGTTAATGAATGATCAAAGGGAATTCGGGGGGGGGGGGAATTAATGAGGAGTGATCTCTGTGTATCGTATTTTATGAGTGATAATGAATGTATGTTCAATTTTCATTGTGCAGCCGAGCCAGCACATAACGACAAAAGGACGGACGGACGACCTTTGGTGACTGTGATCAAAAAAAGGTGAAAGAGCGGCTGAGTGATCAAAAAAGGAACAAATGAGCGACTGAGTGATCAAAAATAGCGGTAAATGATATTATGGTATAATAATGGAGGAGTGAACAAAAAAGGTAAATGATAAAGATGGAGCGACAAAAAGAAAAAAGTGAAAGAGCGACTGACAAATGAGTGATCAAAAAGTGGAAAAGGAGCACTAAACGCTTTATGAATGTTTGTTTATTATTTTGTTTGTTTTGTTCAGACATAAACCAATTTTTGTTTGTAACTTTGACTTTTTGATTGAATCAGACGAATTATTGCACTTTAATTGGGAATATTTTTGTATGCATTTTTGAAAGAGGAACAACCATAAACAAGAAAGAAAAATGGCAAAAATGTGAGGGGGATCAATCACATGTGAATTGAAAATAATGTGAAAAAGGGTTTAAATTTGAATTAAAATCAATCTAATGGTTGTGCAAACGAATTGAAATCGGAAAAACCGGCGAAATGCCAAAAAGGGAATGATAAAAGCATAAGGCTGATGTGTGAAAAATAAGGGAATGGTGCTGTTTTTTAATCTGTTAAAAATACTCTAAATTCAGTGATAAAAAGGCAAACAATAAAATTATAATTATTTTATTTTTTTGCCATTTTTCGATTTAGAGCAACTTTCTATTAATTTTACGACACAAAAATGCCAAATTTTCATTTTTTAATATACTTATCTTATTTTCTAATTAAATTTTGAACATTTTTAGGGGGGGGGCATCAACAAAAAAAACTCGCCCAAATTAATTATAAAATTTGCCAATACAGTACACCCATTTGATGAAACCACCAAAAGACCAATTGTGTGACTCTATTTTTGTTCTTTTTTTAACTATTCCAAATTTGGGATCCTCTGAACCTTCTCCCCTTTCCGTCCGCCGTTTGTTGGACCGACCAAAAAAGAGCAAAAAACGAAAATGTTCAGTGGGGACAGAGGCCAAAATTACAACACTCACAGCCACTAATGATTGATATATCATTGATCACTGATTCTGTGATTTTCAATATTCAAAATAATTTATTTTTAAAACATAATTTTCATGTATTTTTGGACGGAGTCGTTAAACCCAAAAAACCACCAAATGAGAACTTTTCATACTTTGCTTAAACTAAATTTTGTACTCGTGATATCATTCGACAGCCTTAAGTGTTCTCTTTAGTCTGTAAAATTTCGAAAAACTTCGTCAACATTCTGAAAAGTTATGGCCAAAAAAATTTAAAAAAAAAACAGGTTTTTTTTTGAAATTTTACAGGCTAATAGAGAATGTTTAGAGCTATGAAATGATATGAACAAATTAAAGTTGAGTAGTGTACCCCCCCCCCTCCGTGACACGTAATTCCCCCCCGTCTTGTCACAGCCCCCCATCTTGTTACAGTGTTTCTTTGCTTATCCCCCCATCCTGTGTCAGCGCTTTTGCGCTTTATCCCCCGACATGTACCAATGCTTTTGTATTGTTCTGTATCAGGTTTGGCCGGCATTTCCCACATTTTGTTTCACTGCTTTTTTCCAACCATTTTTTTGTTTCTATTTTTTCCCATTATGTTTCACTCCTAATCCTCTCATCATCGATTCCCATTGCGTCTCATCGATTTTCCGTTGGTCATTTCCAGTGTTTTTAGTAAACAAAAAGATCTACAAACTACCTATATTTTTCATTTACTTTTTTCTTATAAAATTTCTTGTTTCTTTTTGCTCAATTTACATACCAATCTGAATTTTATAAAAATGTCCTTCTCTCCAAACTCGAACTGGGACAACGACTTTTTCACCGGGCAGCAACAGCGGAACAACAACAACAACAACAGCAACAATGGCACAACGGCGAATGGCAGCAACAGTTCCTCCGTCGGGTGGTGTGTTCGTGGTAAGACATCCGAATCAATCTACCTCATATAAATTTTTGTTTTAATTAGAGCGCATCTCTCTTCTCCTCCTGCTCATGCTTTTGGTCAACATGGCCCATTTTTTGATGATGTTCATCGTACTGCTGAACAGACGTTGATTGAAGGACGATGAAAATTTTTTTTGATTTTTCACAATGTGATCATTTTTTTGTGATCTCTTTTTTTTGATCGCCCCTCCAAAATAAAATTTCATATTGAAGAATTGGTTTGTTTGTGAGCGTAGAAGGGGAGGGGTCAATGTTTTGTTGGAGCCATTCCCCTCTATTGTTTGGGTGGCCAAAAGAGATTATAAGGATGATATGAATAGCGGGCGGGACAATGTGGTCCAAAAGTCCGTCCAATCGAATCATTTTCTTTAGCCATTTCGTTTTTATTTCCATGTTTATTTTCTAAAAATTTTAGTGATGCAGTGGATCGCTGCAGACAACTGTACTTGTCCCCAAAATCTCTACTGTCTTCGTCCCCTTAACTATCTCAAACCACTTTTATGTATACATAAAAGTGTCCTCAATTTCACCCAATTTCTTGCTGAAGGAGTACAGCAGCCAAAGCAACAAACGTCCGAATTGCAATCAGTTCTGCTTCTGTTCGTCATTGGTGTGTTGGTCCTACAGGTCGGAATTTTGTTGTAGTTTTTTTAACAAACAATTTTGATGTGTACAGCTGATGCAATTGTGTCTGCTCATGAACCATCGTCCGAGAGCCATGTCGCGAAGACGGACCCGCGGCCGACATGCACAGCAAGCACCTTTTCAAAATGGTGCAGAGAATATAGGAGCTCATCGCCTGGCACGGTTCCCTCCTCTGCAGCAACAGTACCGACAGCCGCCACTGATCATTGCTGTTCGTCCTCCTGAACAACCGAATGTTGAACAGCAACAGCAGCACAATGACCGAGTGGTCAGCTTAGTTCTAACAGTTTTTTGAGACTTAATGTATTAATTTTAAGAATAGTGGCCGTTCGAGCGTGTCCGACAACGACAGTTTCCACTCAACTGTTGATAATGAGGGTTGAACCAAAAAATGAAACATGAAAGATGATGATGATGCCACCGACAGACTTTTGAAAAATCGGATCGTTCACCTTTTTAAAACGGAACTAACAAACCTTTTACAAATAATTGCGTAATAAATTGTTTGATCACATCATTTCACAGAAACTAGGTTATGCAAACATTAGACTTTAATGGGTTTAAGGGGTATAAATAGCGGTCAATTTCCTTTTATCTTTCACTCTATACTAAACATATAGCACTTCCCCATAATGGCTTTGAACATTGATGACAAAAGGTCTCTTTTTAACGCTATGATTCCGGCAGTTAATTTTACCCTGAGTTCCAATGGTATAACTGTGGCGAGCGAACGGCTGTCAACACCAAGAGTCATTCCGTTTGACATTCCGAGCAAATGCCGTCACTGTAAGTCCACCGAGGCGGAAATGGATTACATGGTCACAAAGGATGGTGTGACGGTCTGGTGCACGCGTATCAATGGCACCGCCTTCGTGCCGTTTGACTGTGTTTACGATTTGCCTGGGTATACCTTTTTCAAAATCAAGAACAAGGGGCGTGTGTTTAATGTGGAACACGGACAGCAGCAGCCAATTTCTACTGCTACACCATACATAGAGAAGCAAAAAACAGCCAAGGTCCAACGATCACACACTGCTGCAGTGAGTGTTTCTCAAGTGTCGTCTGCTGTTGACAGTACAGCATCCAAAAATGTTTCTTCAAATATTAACAGCGCAAAGCCAAAAAAGCAACAGCAGCACAACGACTACCAAGAACTGATTGATTCTTTGACTGTAGCGTCAACATTGCTCCCTTCTCAACCCGAACAGCATCCTCCCATTATTGCACAAGCAACGGATACTCAACCCATGGACTTTGTTGACACAATGTCAGCAATGACGACATTTCTTCCCTCCCAGTCTACAACCAACTCGACCCCAGTTCCAAAATCTCAGCAGTCAGAAACTTTGGTTGATGTTTTGTCGGCAGCTGTCAGCTTTCTACCATCGGAAGGCGAGAAAACAAAGGAGCAACAGCATCAAACAGATGATGATGTGTCCACCGTAAAAGCAAACCTTGACGTAAAGGAGGAAGATGACGCAATAAAGTCAATAATGAAACATTAAACTGTTTATATGATATTTGTGTGCACGAGTGTATATAAAGTAGTAATTTTCCGTTATTTGTAACCGTAAAAATGAACACTTCTACAGCATTCACAGATAAAGACTTGCAATTAAAACTGCCTTTTGGTATGATAATTTCGGGCCCCTCATCATCGGGAAAAAGCACCTTTCTCTTAAAACTTATTGCGGAATCCAAAGACTTAATTGATCCATCACCGGTTGAGATTCTCTACTGCTTTGGTGAAATGAGTTCTACTGTCCCGGTGTTGCAAAAGGCAGGCATATCCGTGTATGCTGGAGTCCCACCAGAAGAATTTATTCGTCGCCAATCCAAGCCGCTTCTGCTCATCCTTGACGATCTGTTGACGTCTATAGATGAGAAGTATCTGTCAGAGTTGTTCACCAAAAAGTCTCATCATCAGAACTTTGCCGTTATATTTGTGACTCAAAATTTGTTCGAACGAAAAATAAAGGTTGCTCGCCAAAATGCCCAATATGTTGTTCTTATGCGTTCACCGAATTCAACCCTTGCAGTACGGAACCTTGGTGTGCAACTGTTTCCCCGACAGTTGGACTACTTTTTGGACGCGTACCGTCAAGCTACCGATCAACCATATGGCTATATTCTGATCGACATGAGTGCTCATTCAGACCCCGTGTTACGTCTACGTACAAAGATATTTAAAGACGACGATGAAATGGTGCTTTTCATTCCTAAAAATGGAAGGCAATAGAAGCGTACAACAACAACAGCAAAAGCAGCAACCCAAAATCAGTAAGTTGGTACATGAAAATGCCCATTTTTTGTGTCGCTTAGCACGAACAAAGTCACCTAACAAGCTCAGACGAATGATACGGAATGCGGAGAGCGATGAATTGTTGGCTGTGGTTGAAATATGTTTGAATATAGTCACATCATGCTTTCAGCTGACAACACGGCAGAGAAAACGTATGATGCCGTACGCAGGTTTTGTACGCTGCATGAGCAGGACGAGAAGTGAACGGGGTGCGAAGCGTACACTTGTACAGAAAGGAGCAGGAGTCGGCGGACTGTTTGCAGCGCTTCTCACACCTGTGCTCATATCGATGGCCAAATCCGCAATCAGTCCCGGAGGAGAAGAATAAAAGGGGTTGAACAATCGATATCATGCACTCATTTTCAAAAAATGGCGAATAAATTTTTAATAATTCCCGAGGTTCTATACCGGGGGCTCACTTCTGCTTCCAGTACTGGGGACATCAATCTCGATGCTGTACGACAGGAACTCGACCGAACAAAGATGAAGAAGGTGAATGCGAATGCTAAAAATGTTCAGTATAACCAGCAACTAAGACGCTACTTACATATGAGGAAGGAACATTCAGACAGACCAACAAAGGTGGAACTGTCAAAAGGGTTAAGTGTACTGTTTAAACGGGACGATGGTGATGAAGATATGGGTGTTGCAGACGTTCCACAGCACCCGCCGGGTCCCCCTCCACCCGATCAGCACCCTCGCCCTTCACTACGCCCACCCTCACCGCCGGATGGTGGGCATTCCCCGCCTAATAATAGACCTCCTCGCCCACCCCGGCCACCAAAAACAAGGAAAACGCGGAGATACATGCCTGTACACCAATGGAGGCTAAGACAGCGAAATTTGCAGGAACATCATCTGCAGCTTCCACAACCAGAGCAGCAACAGCAACAAGCACAACTAGGACGAAATCTTCTTGCAGAAGCAACAGCAGCACCGTTGTATGATAATGATGATGATGATTACATGCTGGAAGACGGGTACACGCTACCTGCTCCTTCCCAATATTATGAAGAACCCATGCTGCCGGACTATGAGGATGAAATTGATGAAATGGACACTGCTCGATATAGTTTTGCGAGCAGAAGAAAAATGAAAGGAGAAAATGGTGGTGAAAGAACCAAAAAATATAAAATATATTACTCTCCACCTCCATCTCCCAAACCTCCGCCTCGTCCTACACCGAAACGAGAACCAAAGCAGGAATTGAAGCAGCAGCAGACACCGACGCTAAGACAGATCATTCCTCCTGCTCCTCCTCCACAAGCTAAAAGAGAGCCAAAATATGAACAAGTACATGATTCACCACCACCACCACCTCCTCCTGCTCCGGCTCAGATCAAAAGGGAACCCAAATATGAACAAGTGCATGAGTTTCCGCCGTATCCTCCGCCGCCTCAAATGATCAAAAGGGAACCAAAACAAGAGCTATCGCAACAACCTTCAACATCAAGTCATTTATCTGCCCCGGAAAGAGAACCAAAAAAGGAACCGCAACAACAACAATCAACATCATATCAGCAGCAATTTGCGAGAGAAGAGGACGAGGAAACAGAGGAAGCTCCCACTCTTCCACGGACAAAAAGAAATGGAACTAAACACCAAGGTAAGAAAATTGGCGAACGTCGTGTGAGACCCGAAAGACGCAGGGGACGAGCAAGAGTAGAGTATTCACCAACACCAAAGTCCTACAATGTCCCATCAACATCCACACAAAAGGCTGACAGTAAAAAATATGGAAAGCTGTTTTCTATTCCACCAAATAAACTAACAATGAAACAGCGAGTAGAACGAATATTAATAAAATGCAACCATTACGGTGAACGAATGGGTGTTAGTGGAAATTCTCTTATTAATGAAGAAACTGGAAAACCATACCCGCGTAGCAATGTGTCCATGATCATAAAGTATATAATAGACAAACGAGCAGGTAATGCTACCAAAATTCCACCAAGATCAAAGCAGTTGGAGGAGAAGCTTAAATTGGATCCAATTTTGTATTCATGGACAGCTCCATTAAAGAAACCGCCCCCACAAACGAAACCGAAGCCGCAGTCGACCTACAAGAAGCCATTCCGTCCAGAAAGGTGGAGTTGATCAATAAAACACTTGATCAGTTATACAATGACCCTTCTTCACCTGCAGCATTTGCTGGTGTCAGCAGATTACTAGAAGAGGCAAAGAAAAGAATAAGTGATGTACAGCGGTCAGATGTTGTGAATTATTTGGAAGGGCACCGCACATATACACTGCTGCGCCCAAGGCGAGTTCATTTCCCGAGGTCAAAAACTGTGGCCGCAGGTTTTATGACTGATGTTCAAGTTGATTTGGCCGATTTACAATCACTTTCACGTCACAACAAAGGCTATCGCTATCTGCTTGTAGCTGTTGATGTGCTCTCCAAGCGATTATTTGTAGTGCCGTTGCGCAGCAAGCGTGCAGATGAGATGCTGCTAGCATTCAATCAGCTGGTTGAACAAATGCCAATGACACCTCATCGTGTGTTCACAGATAAGGGCACAGAGTTTCGTAACCGAGCGCTCAAGGAGTTCTTTGAAGAACATGATATTGCGAAACACGAACCCGTCCATTCTGCTGTCAAGGCATCGGTAGCTGAACGAGCCATAAGAAATGTGAAACAACGTTTGTACAGGTACTTTGCACAGAAAGAAACACTAAATTGGATTGATGTGGTGCAGCGTATTGCTGACGGGATCAACAGGGCGCCGAGCCGTGTGCACGGGATGCGTCCTATTGACGTGAATTTCAGTAATGCTCAGAAAGTTTGGCACACAATCTACGGTGATATGTATTCGTCGATGAGAAAACTCGAGAAACGGACGAGATTCAAAGAGAATGATTACGTGCGCATGAGCCGAGAGAAGGGACAGTTTGAGAAAGGTTATTTGCCAAATTATGGAGATGAAATTCTCGAGATTGACGATGTGCTGCGCCATGTTAACCCTGTGCGTTATAAACTTCGTGATGAAAAAGGAGAACAGTTCAAGGGTAGCTTTTATGATCAAGAATTGGCACGTGTTCGAAAGGACGCCGAAACGAGCTATCGAATTGAGAAGGTGGTTCGGAAACGAAAACGTGCTGACGGGTCAACAGAGATGCTCGTCAAATTCATAGGTTACCCCGAGAGGGAGTGGATTCATGAGTCACAAATTGTATAAAAACCAGTTATTTCGTAACATATTGTACATATTAATCGTTCATGTGAAAATAAATGATGTCGTCCAATAGTTTCTTTGTGTTTTTGCCAAGCAACGTAACTGACTATTCGGACAACCAGCCCAATAAATTTAGGGTCCGCCTACCAAAACCAATTTATTTTAATGGGTCCTGGGTGTGTGGGCTGCACAGCATCAGCTATCCGTATTCATGGCACTCCACGATTGGGACTTTGGATGATCAATGGATCAACATTCACTTTGAGGACACAGAAAGTGATGCTGTTGAGAGACAACGAGTGATCAGAGTTCCCGTGCCCAAGGGTTCCCATAAAAAGGTGGAACAATTGAGAGACTTTATTGTTGCAACATTACGGCATCAGAGCAGCGCCATTGAACAGCTAAAAAACGAAACCCAAACAAAAAGCACCAGCAGTAACACCAATACGTTTATTGAGAGACCCAGGCTGCTAAGCCCATCCTCACCTCCACCGAGTGAGCGCAGGAAGAGGTCTCTGGGTGAAACGTTAACCTCACCACCAACGCATGAAAAAGTGCTGGTGGCTACGTCTCCTCCAAGAGCGGACCAAGACACTCAACATCTTCCGATTGATTCAGAAATTAACACAAAAAAGCAAAAAATCGAAGAACAATTACCGAGAAATAATAATAACAGTACATCCCAAATCCCAAGCTCAACACCACTACCACCACTACCAGTTCTAAAACCAGTGGTAAATAAGCCCACCATTGCGAATACAGCTCCTGCAACTGAGAAGGTAGCGAAAGCTGTAACCAGTGGAAAACAGACTGACACAACTGGTTCAGCACCTGTATCATCAGCTTTCCCCCATAAGAGCGCTATAACAAATAATCAACCTAATACAAATAACAAAGTTGCATTCAACGAAAACACCCGCTCCACCACCGCCACTATCTGCAACAACAACACCTAAAGTAGCACAGTCGCACCAAGCGGTAGGAGCAGCAACAAAACCCAAAGTAACACAGTCACAACAAGCAGTAGGAGCAGCAACAAAACCCAAAGTAACACAGTCGCAACAAGCAGCAGCAGCAGCAACAACTTCAACAACTATAACAGGTAAATAAGGCAACAGCAACGGCAAAACCGACAGCTTCACCATCGCCACCTGTCGCACCAGCAACAACAACAACTAAAGCTGCTAAAGCCGTCCCAGTTGTGCATAAAGAATTAAATGAAAATGCAGCAGGAGTCGATGTCCTTGACATTATGCTTGGAGAACCAAAACAGTCTGTTGCGAGTGGAGAGGAAAAGCAGCAGCAGACACCAAAAACTAATGTTACCATTGGTCGTCCATTGATGTCTCCACCGGACACGGAGTCGAAAGATGTCCTTGACATTATGCTTGGAGGACCAAAACAGTCTATTGTGAGTGGTGAGGAAAAGCAGCAGCAGCAGCAGCAGCCACCAAAACCTAATGTTACCATTGGTCGTCCATTGGTGTCTCCACCGCCCACGGAGTCGAAAGATGTCCTTGACATTATGCTTGGAGAACCAAAACAGTCTGTTGTGAGTGGAGAGGAAAAACAGCAGCAGTCACCAAAAACTAATGTTACCATTGGTCGTCCATTGATGTCTCCACCTGCCACGGAGCCGAAAGATGTCATTGATGATCTTTTTGGAATTGTTCCCAAAACAGGTGAAAAAAATCGCGCACAACTATTTCTCAATGAAATGCTTGGTGGATCTGATGAGAAAGAAAAGGGTCCACCACTGGAGCTACTAAAGCACATTATTGACTCTGTTGAAATTCAGTATCATTTGGATTTTGAACGTTTCAAAATTGTTTTTCACGATCCAGCAATCACCGGTCTATCGTTCTCGCCTCAGCTGGGCTATGTACTTGGTTTTGAATACCCACAAAATGTACGGAACAGCGAAATTGCAAAGTATGGTTGTGACTTGCGCGGAGGATTCTCAAGCTTTGCTGTCTATTCGAATGGGTTGACAGAGAACATGATTATTGGGAATTCATTGAGCTCTCTGCTGCGTGTTGTTTCAGTCACAGGAGCCGTGTCAGGCGAATACAATGAGAAAATTTATGATTCTCCAATTTATGCTCGCGTGCTGCCACGAGAGATAAGCGAGATTGAGATCGAACTTCGTACAATGGACAATGGTCGGCTGGTACCATTTGCGTTTGGTACAACCATGGTTGTGCTGATATTTAAGAAGGTGATAAATTTTTGATCATTCACTCTTATTGTATAATCCACAGTTTAACAACAAATAAAAATATGGTACACATAGTGTTTGACACGAGTACCGCTCGTTATGACGATTATGTACAGTACGGCAGCGGTGTCTTGGGAGATGAGAAGGAAATTGCAGTATTCAAGGGATCCTCACCGTTTCAGAGAGGTTACGGTACTCAACGCGGAGCAGGTGTAGGTGATGTGTTCCGTGGTCTGTGGCGGTTTTTTCTACCGATTTTGCGCCACGTCGGAACGACAGTAGGGACTGAAGCATTGAATACAGGACAACGTGTGCTGGAGAGAGTTGCTAGCGACGGAGCACCACTGAAACAAACATTAATAAATGAAGGAAAACGAGGCATTGACTCTGTCCTTGAGAAAGGTGGGCTACCCAAACAGTTTGGAAGTGGAAGCAACATTGGTATAAAAAGGAAAGTTGCTAAACACAAAGCAAACATTCCAAAACATCACACAATAATTGGACGTGCAATTAAAAAATTGCCAGCAGCAACAACAACAATAAAGAAAAGAGTGAGATCAGACGCATTTGGGCTTTATTGATAAAAATGGCCTTTCACAAAATCGACAATGACAGCGTCAACTCCATAACTAATGCGTTGGACTTGTTCAACGTTCCACCGACAAATGTCAGTGTATCATCATCAAAAGTCTTTGAATTGTTGCCCAGCAACCCACTGACCGACACTCCCTACCATTTTAAGTTACATTCAAGCCAGAATTTTATTGACTTATCCAAGTGCTACTTGCTCACCGAATTTCGTATTCGTAAGGAGAATGAGAATGGACAGTTGGTTAACCTGGTTGGAGAAGAAGCAGTTACACCAATTCAGATGATCGGACAAACATTCATCCGCAACATTAGGATGAGCATTAATGGACGTGAAATTTTTAACTCAAATGCTTTGATGGCCTACAAAACCTACTTTTCACACGAGCTCTCCTATTCAACAGTAGCCAAAGATTCACATCTGAATGCTGCAGGATATTACAGAGACACTGATTTAAGACTAGAGGATGGAGTCGGCTGTGAAGCGAGAAGAAACCTTTTCTCAAATAGCAAAACAGTTCAATGCATTGCCAAGCTTGATGCTGATTTATTTAATCAGCCGCTTTATCTCGTCAATTTCTGTGAGTTGGATGTTGAAATTTTGCCAAACAGCAGTAATTTTCTGATAATAGTGGGTAACGCAGCAGCCGCCGCTACGCGCTACCATTTTGAGATTGTCGGATTGAAAATGTACGTTAAGAAAGTGTCATTAATGGATGGTCTAGCATTGGACATTGCACGGAAATTGGAGGTGAAGCCGGCCCGGTACGCTGTGCGAAAGACAATGATGAAATCGCTTTTCATTAGTCAGGGACGATTTGAGTTTAATGCGAATCTGTTTATGGACCAAATCCCCCGTCGGATAACGTTGGGTCTTGTTGCAAACTCTGACTATGTTGGAGATCCTCGGCGTAGTCCTTTTAACTTCCAACCATTCAATGTGCGTGAGATTTCCATAATTGCCAACGGCAGAGCATTCCCGCAGGCTCCGTACGATTTGGACTACCCACGGAGAAAATATGTCCGAGCATTCAACGACATGAACGAGGCTGTAGGCTTCAGCAACACGACAGAAGGTAACGGAATAACGTATGCACAATTTGGTACAACTCATTGTATCTACGTTTTCAATATGACCAACAGTGGAGATGATCAACCCGGGCTTTTTGACCTGATCAGGAATGGAACAACAGCTGTGAGCATTAAATTTAATGAGGGCGTGCCCGCCGGAGGAATTGTACTGGTTGTGATGGGAGAGTGTGATTCGCTAGTGATGCTGGATAAAAACAGATCGATTTCAACTGACACCACCATTTAAGTTTTTCATTCGAAATAAAAATGAACAGCTCTGTTTCCTTTGCCGTTGTTTTGTTGATCGTTCTACTTCAACATCAAACCCTAACTCTCACTGTTGAGGAGGGAGTAAAGCCAGAAAACATTCCCCACTACAACTGAATGGGCGAAGCAGCTTGGGCTTAAAGTTAATTTAAACACTACAGCAAAAACCAAGAATGCTGTAGCAGCAGCAACAGTAAAAACTACAACTGTGAAAACAAAAATGGGCTCGGTATCGGCATCATCAAACAGTACTACCAAAGTCACACCACCCAAAGCTGCAAAACAATTTTCCGATTTGAATGCACCTGTTTCGATTTTTCCGGGAATTCAATTGTGTAAGGACATGCCAGCAGCTGATAATTACATGGGGCACATCTTCTGCTGGGCTGTGTTTGCACTTTATGCCATGATGATGTTATCTCTGATCATTTATCAATTACGTTCGATACTTTGGATAAAACAACGGCAGCATAAGCAAAAACACATTAAAAATTCAAAAACCAAGAGCGACAGTGTACCAAGTATTTTAAGTGGATTCAACTACCAGTTCCCATCCAAATATGGACAGCAACCAAATTACCCAAATTATGAATTCAAGTCCTTCGACGCGCAAGGTGTTCCTCGGGTGTTTTCCATCTGATGCGCTTCCGGATCGACATCATTTGATGCTTCCAGCAGCACTTATTGTGAATTTTGACCCAAGAAGGAAGGATGGTTCACATTGGGTTGCAGTTTTCGTCAAAGACCCTCACACCGTTTACTATTTTGATAGTTTGTCACTCCCTATTCCTTCCTCAATTCGGAATTTTCTTCAATCATTTTCTAAGGTATTTAAAAATAATTCTTTATACCAATTCCCATTAGCAAGAACTTGTGGCCATTACTGTATCTGTTTCATCTATTTCTTGTCTATTGGTCATGGTTTTGAAAGTTTTTTGAAAATTCTCGACTTACAGAATGATTCCGATTTATTTGTAACGAAAATGGTGAATAAACTCGTGAAAAATTATTAATCGCAATGTTACGCAACGAATCCTTAGAGGTTATGCAAATATTTCTCTCAGTATGGGATACACTTAAGGTCAAGAATTGTGCGGGATTCTTTTGATGTTGACCTCAGAAAATTTTCTTTGAAGTGCCGCCAAAAAGGTGTTGTTGTTTGTTTAATCTTTTGTCGGCACCGTCATTGACTGGTGTTGCGCAACTGATGTTGACTTTTTTCGGGTAAGCAACTGTGGTTAGCTTGGCGCTATCTATCGGCAATCTGCTGATTGGCGGCTCGTGCCACGCACTCACACCTAAGCTTAATTGTGCAAATTGGTCGGTTAGCTTTTGAAGTTTGTCGTCCATTTTGCGAAAAATTAAATTTCCTTTGAAATGCCGAATGTTTATTTGCTTAAGCCTAATTTATAGGGTCAAATTGGGGAGTATGCACTTCACTTGCATTTTCCTCATTTTCTCGAATCCATCTCCCAATTCCTTTCGACCAAAAAAAACAACCAAATGAATTACGGTCCCCCACCGCGAAAGCGCGCTCGCCTTGGCTTCACCATTGACGAACTGCTTGAGCTTCAAGAGCAACAGCAGAGCGGAAGCGGACCTTCTCACCCCTCAGCATCACCAACAGCACTTGGAAACGGTCTCGACGCATACGTGATGAAATTGGATGAGGAAGTCGAACATGCTCCACGTTTCACAATGACAAAGGTGAAGTCAAAATTTATGATCAAGGACTTACCAGCCGACCCGGAGGCTCTGTTGTCCGAAATCTTTCAGAAATGCCTTGATGAAGCGGTGGATGAGAGCAAGCAGCATGGACACACACCGGATCGACTTGGTTGCATGATCAGCAGTGAGCTGTTGAATCCTGACATTTGGACACCCATCCGTGAAATTACCGATAACACAACGGACGTGATCCTGAATCGACTATTGAGTACAGCACAAAGCAAAAAGAAGAATGGAGTGTCACTGCTTGGTGCTCCATTTACCGTCTCCATCACTACAGTAAGCCGCAAGGAACTGCCAACAAAACACAAGCTCACGGGCGGTGCACGTCGAATGCCTCCTCCAATTCAGCATCAAATCAATGAGAAGGCACTGATAAAGGTAGGTAGAAATGCAATGAATTAATTATTGTATGCACAGTTTTTATAAACGAAAATTTGAAGGTCAACAAGGTTGGCAGCAGCAACAACCATTGTCTGTTCTATGCTTTGCAAATATCACTGATGCACCGTGTTGGCAACTGTTGGCGCGAATCGATTTCTTACGCTACAAGAACAGTGAATTTGGCTTCAGAGGAAAATTTGAGCGGGACACTGAGGAGCTAATGCGACAAGTTGCTGCACCATTTTTTCAAAGTGGGTACGAGGCAGAGAAATGGGTCCCACGCGTTGTCGACTTCTGGAATAATGTGCGTTACGCTGGTCGGCATGTCATCAAAGTGTTCATTTTTGGCGAATCCGGGAGATACAAGCCTTTGTTCAAATATGGTCCAGAAAATCACAATGTGCCGCTTCTGGTGTACTTCAACAGCAACCACTTTGATGGAGTGCGAAGGGATGGCAGATTGTTTGGAAAGCCTTACTGTTTGTCTTGTGAGAAGGTGTACGACAAACCTTCCACTCACACCATTACATGTCGTGCCCGGTGCAGCTTGTGCGGTAGAGTTGGCATTGGTTTTCCTTGCCCCGCCGATCGTGATGGTTACTACAAGTACTGCGGCAGTTGTCAAAAAGTATTTACCAACGTGAACTGT
This sequence comes from Heterodera schachtii, assembly GCA_023374025.1. Lineage (NCBI taxonomy): Eukaryota > Metazoa > Nematoda > Chromadorea > Rhabditida > Heteroderidae > Heterodera > Heterodera schachtii. The sequence goes on along the minus strand of SIJG01000006.1, from coordinate 541,180 downwards.
TACCACCAACACGTCAGAAGCAACTTTTGCAAACGATCAAAATTGTGCAGGAAATGTGGTGTGACCTGGGACGTCAAAGACAACACCCGCAATGGGCGCACGGTATTTTTAAGCATTTTTATTTTTAAATCATATTATATTAATCGCTAAATATAGGGACATGAATGCGACGAACGCTTTTGCACAGCATGCAACACATACCACAACAAAAAGAGGGGATGTTTCATTCTGCCAATCGAACCAATGTGGGAAATGCCTTACCGCATCGTCAGCTTTGACCTCGAGACGATGCAGCACATTGTGGTCAACCCTGGGGCACCACCAGAGCAACAGAAGCGGCAACACCAACCCAACTTTATTGCTGCTAAAGTCGCTTGTCCCGACTGCATCAACTCAGGAAAGTGGCGCAACAGTCTGAAGGGAAGTGCGTGTGATGTCTGCGGCCCACACAGGACAATCACTTTCAACCAGTTCCCATTCAACGCTACAGAGGTGGACTTTCAAGTTGTTACGCCGAACCCTTTGAAACATTTTGTCGAATGGATCCTTTACTGCTTGCCCTCAAAATACGACACCATTGCATTCAGTCATTTTGGGGGAAGATTCGACATGGTGCTGGTGTTTAAGGAGCTGTTCAACATGGGATTCAGCCCGGAAATGATACGTAAAGGCAACAAAATGTTTGAGATGAAAATCAAGCGGCAAAAAAAAGACAATTACTACCAAACAGAGGAGCAGAAACAACAACAACAACCTACCCATCCAGCTGTGATTTTCCGGGACTCATTCAACCTTATGCCGAACTCTCTGTCCACTTTGGTGCCGACCTTTGGATTGGATGTTGTTGAGAAGCCATTCTTTCCTCATCTTGTCAACCGTCCGGACAACTACGACTTGCTTGTGTTCCCAGAAAAAGCTGACTATTTGGCCGATGGAATGATGCCTGCTAAGCGACAGGAATTTGACCAATGGTATTCTCTCAACAAACAGTATCCTTTCCGGCTTGAGGAGGCTCTGGCCTCGTACTGCACCAATGATGTTGAAATCCTCATGAGCGCAGCTTGTTGCATTTCGTACTGAGTTCATGGAAGTGACTTGTCGCCCAGTTGACGCATTTGGAAACGTGAACAGAGCAGCATCAAAAGAACCGCATGGCGGAATTGATGTTTTACGTACGTCCATGACAATTGCCGGTAATTTAATTTTTATTTTGTTCTTGTTTTCTGGTAAAAATTTTTAAATTAAGCTGCATCCATGAGACACTTCAAAACCAACCATCTCAAGTCTGGCCATCTTGCTATTGTACCGGAACGGGGATACGACAACGCGGACAATCAAAGTTTGGTGGCTCACAAATATTTGCAGTGGTACAGTGAGAAGAAAGAACAAAGTGACCATTCGAACAGCACACTCGGCCGACCGTGAGAAGTCTTTTGGCAGATACCAGGTCGACGGATGGATTGAAAACATTGGAAAGGCAATTGAAGTGAACGGTAAAATTTAAACCTTTATTTTCTTCGGTTATCAAACCATTATTTTACTCATAGGGTGTGTGTGGCACGGTTGTCCAAAATGCTTCCCGCAGGATGAACAAATGCTGCCGAATGGAAAAACATCAGGATGGACTCGGCAGCAGGACACAGCGCGCTTAGAATTTATTAGCAGTCAAGTCAAGCAAGTCGAAGTTGTGTGGGAGTGTGAAATTTATAAAATGTTGGAGAAAGACAAAGAAATGCGCGACAAATTTGACCGATACAGAGATGGTGGACCACTGAATATTCGTGACTGCTTTATGGGGGGTCGTTGCGGTCCGCGTAAAATGTTCCAAGCAGTGCAGCCTGGCAAAAAAATCTCATATTATGACGTCACTTCGCTGTACCCCTTCATAAAGTAATTATACCATAATTAAATTATTGTCAATATAATAATAAGCGAATTAAGTGCAACAACCAATTATCCTGTCGGACACCCAAAAGTGCATGTGCTAAACAAAGATGTGAATTGGACCAGTGCTGCAGATAACCCCTTCCCGTTGGCTCTGCTGAAAGTTCTTGTGATACCGCCGCGCAGCATTGACATCCCAGTGCTGCCACTAAAGGCGGATGACCGACTAGTCTTTGGATTATGCTACACTTGCGCGTAAGTTTTATTATTATTATATAGACAGTGAACGTAAAAACAAGCTGTTTATAGGCGTGATTTTCCGAATGGAGGTGTACATCATGACTACAGCTGCAAACATTGTGATGAAGATAGGTGTTGGGTGAGCAGCTGCACCTCAATTGAATTGAACTGCTGCGCTCGACGAAGGATACCGAGTCACTAAGCTGTACCGCGTGCTCGAATACACAGAATCGGACAACAAATTGTTTCAGCCGTACATTGCAGAATTCATGGCCCAAAAAATTCATGCTTCCGGCTTCAGCAGTGATATTAAAGGAAACGAGGAGGCAGAGCAGCAGTTCGTCGATGAATGTCTTGAACAGTTTGGCATCAAAATTGAGAAGGAAAAGATGAAACTGAACAAAGGGAAAAGAGCACTTGCCAAACTCGCTCTCAATAATTTGTGTAAGCAAGTTTTTTTATCTAATTAATATTTAAAATACACAATTTTACTTTAAGGGGGACGGTTTTCCATGCGAAATTTCGAACTGTCCAAGACATTCATCACCTCCGACCCAGTCGATGTTTCAGAGTTTCTCGACGACCGATCAGTGGAAGTCACAGCTATGGACCAATTGAATGACAAAACAATTCTGCTCAGTTACTTAGTGAAAAGAGAATGGATTGAGGAACACGGCTGTTCAAATATAGGTAAAATATTTTTTGGTGCATTTTTGTAAATCAAACCTAACTTAAATTTAGTCGTGTCGCTATGGACCACCAGTGCTGCTCGACTTTACCTACTGAAACTGATGCAGCGGGTGGTGCGAAGCGGATCTGACCTACTGTACACAGACACTGACAGCATAATTCACATACATGACGAAGCATCAAACCCTCTTTCTCTTGGACCTCATTTGGGCGATTTGACTGACGAATACCCGGACCACGAAATTTTGGAGTTCACTTGTGGCGGAGCGGTAAGTTTTTTTTTAGCTTATCTTTAAAATTTTTGATGTATATAAGATAAATTTAGAAACAGTACGGACTGAAGCTTCGACGCAAGGACACAGGAAAAATTGAGCATGTGTTGAAGCTAAGGGGAATAACGCTGAATTATGATGTGACCGTCAATCAGAATTTACAGTACACAGCATTCCGTGAACGTGTGTTGCAGTATGCCGAGAACCGTGATGTGGAGCCTATTTCAGTGTTCAATCCGTGTGCTATAAGACCGAATATCAAGAAGGGTGAAGTTACATCGATACCAACCACTAAAATTTACAGACCATACGTGGGGAAGGGAATTGTCGGGCCCGACTATCGCATACTTGATTTTGGTTATACCCATTCACATCATACTCAATGAATTTAAATATTTCATTCGTTTTATTGGATAAATTTTATGCAAAATTAACCTTTTGAAGTCGTAGTTTTATAGAGGGAAAATGCAAAATTAGTGTTTTGAAGATAAAAAGTACAAAATTAATGGTCCAAAGTTGCATATTTTAGGTAGAAAAATGCTAAATTAACAAAGATTTGCAGAATTAACTCTTGGAAGTTATAGTTTTATAGAGGGAAAATGCAAAATTAAGGAAAAGAAGACAAAATACATCATTTTTGATCAAAATAATGTGACAACATGCTGCTGCGTGCGTGTGCATGTGCATGTGTGTGTGTGTGTGCGTGTTGGGCATGTGTGTGTGCATGTCGTGTGTGTGTTGTGTGTGCGCTCGTGTCGGTAGGTATGCGCACGAAAGTTCTATCATTACCACTTGCTTTGACTGCACTGCGCTCTTCCTAGTTCGTTCCACCATTCCTCATCTTCAAATTGAGTTAAAGTTTCATCTGTATTGTCATCACTGTTGTTACTGTCCATACTTTTCGGGGCTCTGATCTCTGTGTACATACGCCCGAGCCATCGAAGTGAAGAATTATGCAGCTCATCTTTTTCATCCACCAGTTCAAGAAGTTCAAGCGGATAGAAACGGTCCTCCCCTTTGGTTGGATGCTCTATGGCACAGTGCACGTACGGGTGACGCAAACGAATTCGATGACGGACGTAATAATGTGCAGCAACATTGACGTTAAATGGACGCGGCAAGCAGCCATATGCCATGATGTTTGATGCTCCCTCATTCGTGATGCCGTTCAGAAAAAAGGTCTTTCGTAGACCGTTCCTGTCTCGGTACGTTGTCCGCACTTTACGTCCTTTCAAAGCATTGATCACTATTTCTCTGTCACTAGGATGATTCAGTCGCTCACGCAGTGAACCGACATTTGTAGCGAGCAATTGAGCACAAAAAGAACTGACAAGCATCACTTCAATGAGAAATGAATGTACAAAATGGTTAATCAGGGTTATTTATAGTCGCTTTTAAATGTAAAAAACGAAACAATGTTAAGCAAAGGATTTCTTTAAACACTATGCAAACAATGGTGACCCAATTTTTAATTAATTGTTCCTAAAAATCTATATGACCTACATAAATCTGTATTTAAGCGCGATTTGTTTAATAAATTTTCATTCATTCTTCTTAATTAATATGAATAGCATCACTGCTGAAGAGCAACCAAGTGTTGGACACCAGCTGCATCATCAGACTATGAGCTTAAACAGTGACTGTAAACATCCAATTAGCAATAAAAGGTCTGCCGGGTCTGTTCCTGCAGGGGTTTTACATTCCATCCAAGACGAAATAACAGAACAACAACCACCACCAGTTAAAAGACCAGAACATTTGTGGAAATTGACCAAGGGCAAATTCGTTCTGCTCTTCCGTCTGTGCAACTTGTGTCAAAACCGGCTCTACAACAGTGAAGACAAAACAGTGCGTAACGGGGAATTTGTTGATGTGAAGTTTTCGCTGTGTCAAGAATGTGTTGTTGCCAATATCCGAGCGACTGACATTCTGGCACCATTTAAGAAGAGAGAATGATCATTAAAATATCAACCGTACACCCATATAATCATGTTATTTTATTTTTAATTTCTCTAAATAAACCAAAAACAAAATAGTCAACAAAGAATTATTCAAATTTGGGGCGGCAAATTATAAAAGAATTCGAATTATTTTCCCTGACCCCAATTCCGGTGCATTAATTTTTGATTTCGGTAACCACAAAAGGTGCGAATGTTTACTGTTTCTTCTCTTCCTTTTGGCAAAATCGGCTACTTCAAAAAAATTCTGATCGCTCCCGATCAAATGACAAAAACGAATTGACCATATGCTGCTCACCAAGCAAACAAAAAGTCCTCTTTGGTGAGAATAGCTCATGCCAATTGACGCCTAAATCGTTTTGTTTGTACAGTGCCATTCACTCGCGCACCCCCGCCCCTCTCTCACCAACGGATTAAGATTGAAGAGAATTGCGCAATGAGTTGGGATGGTTGGGGCGGGTGGGCGGAACAATGCCAAATTTGGAAGACATAAAAACCAAAAGGGACCACTCACTCATTCTTGACTACATCTAACTCTTGATCATCATCACCCCAAAATGGCACCTCAATCCTGGCGACAACAGCTCGAGCAACGCATTGCCGAACTGGAGCATCAGCTTCAAGACGTTCGCAGTGCGGCAAACACAACTCACGAGGCATTGGGCAACACTTCTTATGTTACACAGCATTATGGGGAACGCGTTGAACGACTTGAAGCCTGGGCAACACGTGTAAGTTTGATTCGCGACCTTTTATTTTTGCAATTTTTACTGTTTAATTTTGGTTCCATAGGAAATCCAAACGCCGTACCGCCCGCGGCATGCTCCCTACATTGGCCCGTTGCTTCGACGTTATCGCCAACAGCAACATCAGCGACGGCTGCAGAACGTTGCCCGAACATCTGCACGTGAAGGAGATGCTGCAAACACACCTGCCGCCAATGCAAATGGTGTTGCCACTGCGCACCATAGCGGCGTTCAGCTGAATGGACAGACAAATCGAGAGCAACAGCAGCAGCCGCAGCATTCGTCATCCAATGGTCAGAATGCTGGTTCGACACTCTGCATGTGTGCTGTTTGTGTTCGCCAACGAGTTGCTGGAGAAGTGTTAAGCGATCAGGCAGGAGGGTCCGGTCAACGGCAGCAACATCAACAACAAGAAGCAGTGGTTAGCGCATGACCCAAGATACGGTAACATTTTTTTGTTTCTTTTTTCTTTTTGGTTATTAATTCTTAGTGTCGACTTTTAGACCCCTGTGGGTGCCACAACGAGAATTGTGACGTTTGTACTGAAAGTCGACGACTCAACCGAATTCGTGAGCGCCATGGACTTCCCTTTGGTCCGCGTCAAGTGTCCGAGCGTTCTCACCGTCCGCGCGGTCCCCTGACGCCCGCAGTTTCAGCAGCAGTTGCCATGTCATCCAGAAATGCTAGTGGTCAAAATGTAAATGGAGCGGGAGTTGATGCTGCAGCGGTGGACAACAACAGCAACAACGGCAACGACAACGGCAACAACAATGCTCAACCTGAGGAAGGTGACGGTGCTGCAGACCCGTGGGCGCAACTTCCCTTTCGACTCTTTTGGACTGAGGAATGTGTGGTGTGTCTCGACACAGCACCGAGATGCTATGGCCCGTGCGGACATGTGTCATTGTGCGTCACATGTGCTGGTGGACTTGTGGTGAACAACAGCCGCAGAGAACCGGTGGGATGTCCGGTTTGTCGGCGCTCTGCTGGATACTTCAAAATTGTGGGAGTTGGGAATTGATTTGTAAGGCTTTTTCTTGTTCACGATTTACCATTTATTTTTCATTTATTTTCAACCATTAATTTTCATTTATTTTCAACCATTTATTTTTCATTTAATTTTAATCATTATTTTTCATTTATTTTTCAATCATTAATTTTTTGTTTTCATTTTTCACTTTTTTTATTTTTGTAAAATAAATTTTAAAAATTGCACGCTCGGCCACAACCAAGCACGCCAAGAGCTCCGATCGATCCCCCCATAGGAGAGCCCAAGCACCACTCTCTCGGAGCCCAGAGCGTACCCGCCCTTTTGGCTAGGGCTAGCACAGCTCGGTCCCCAAAAGGCTCTCGGAGCCCAGAGCGTACCCGCCCTTTTGGCTAGGGCTAGCACAGCTCGGTCCCCAAGAGAAAGCGCCAGACCCTCCACAAAGGGAGCTCCAACCGATCCCTCACCGTTCAAAAATTACTGCACGGGGCAGCATAATGGTCGCGAAGACCAATGAGTGGATGAGTGAGATGGATAATGTGCTAATAGACAATAGAAAATTGGATGGGGAGCAATAGAGGGCAGAGAAAATCTCTCATCCCCACACTCTCTCGCTTTCCTCTTTTCGTCTGCTGCTGTTCTCCACTTATCCTACACTCTCTCTCTCTTTCTCTTTCACCCCTCTCACTTTGCTCTTTTCGTCTGGTGCTGTTCTCCACTTATCCTACACTCTTTCTCTTTCGCCCCACCCCAACTATATAATTTCCTAATTATTATCATTATATTTAAAAAATATACATTTTAAGACAATTTTATAAATTTATTTTACAAAAATAGTGAGAAATTAGCAAAAAAAATTTTTTCAAAATTGTTAAAGATTATTGAAAATTTGTTAAATCATTTTTTCCCATCATTTTTGCTGCTTCTTGAAGTTCCGCCGGGATCGTTTGATTGCGCCGTTTTTGTTTTTTTTCTTCTTTTTCTTCATTGGCTCGGGCACCGGCTGTTCGTCCGCCTACAAATCAGAAAAATTGTTCAAAAATTTTTCATAAGAAAATGTTTTTTTGACCCTTCCCTACCGCCTCTTCTCCGTCCTCCTTCTCCTCATTTTCAAGATCAGCAATGTCTTTGCCGTCGCCCAGTGTTTCATCGTCCGCCTGCAAATCAGAAAAATTGTTCAAAAATTTTTCATAAGAAGAAGATGTTTTTTTTTGACCCTTCCCTACCGCCTCTTCTCCGTCCTCCTTCTCTTCATTTTCAAGATCAGCAATGTCTTTGCCGTCGCCCTTCGGCATTTCGTCCGCCTACAAACCATAAAAATTGTTCAAAAATTTTTTTACCCCCCCCCCCTTCCCTACCCTTTCTTCCGCTTTGTCCGCCTTTTGTCCACTTTCCTCGTCTTTGGCTGGGCATTCGTTTTCCTGTGAAAAATAAAAAGAATTTTTCAAAATTTTCAAAAAAAATTTTACTTTTCCTTTGCTGGCACTGCCCTGCTTAGCATTGGCCACTTTTAGCATTTTGGCCGCCTTAACAAACGAAATTTTTTACAAAAATATTTATTTTCAAAATCAATCACCTCCCATTGTTTCGATGACCACGTTGGGCACACAGCTGGCCCTTTTGTTGTCCTCGGCTTTTGCTTCGGCTCCACATGAAACTGTAAATTGTGAGGTGGGAAAATTAAAAAAATTTCATTGGACAAAAAAAAAAAAAGTTACTTACATACTTCCATAGTCGCCAAACCTCAATGCTAGGTCCACGGCGCTTAACATAGTCCACTAACTTCTTATGTTCCGACTTAACCTGCTTGGCTAAAATTAACAAAAAAATTTTGAAAAAAAATTTTGTTTTTGACCAGTCATTGTTGGTCCCTCAATTCCTGCAGCTATTTCATTGTAAGACCAATTTTTTTTTTTACATTTTAATATAAAAATTTTTTGGTCGTCCGTCAATGGCATTTTTTAGCTTAGAAATTTTCTTGCTGAAAAACAATTAAATTAACATTGAAATTTCAATAGGGAATGAAACGATTAAAAACCATTTTTTGTGGGAATGTACGATTTGTTGTACATTCCCACAAAAAAAAAGCACTGGAAATGACCAACGGAAAATCGATGAGACGCAATGGGAATCAATGATGAGAGGATTAGGAGTGAAACATAATGGGAAAGAAACAAAAAAAATGGTTGGAAAGGCAGTGAAACAAAATGTGGGAAATGCCGGCCAAACCTAATACAGAACAATACAAAAGCATTGGTACATGTCGGGGGATAAAGCGCAAAAGCGCTGACACAGGATGGGGGGATAAAGCGCAAAAGCGCTGGTACAAGATGGGGGGATAGGCAAAGAAACACTGTAACAAGACGGGGGCTGTGACAAGACGGGGGGCTGTGACAAGACGGGGGGTTCTGTGTGACGGAGGGGGGGGGATAACTACTTTGCACATTTATGCTTATTTGTTTATAGTAGTATTTTGTTTTTAAATACTATTTTTAGATTTTTACTATTAAAAATGCCAAAAGAAACTTCATCCCGCGCATTTCTTTTCAAAAAATGGATTTTTGGCGTTTTGTCCAAAATTTGTTAACAAAAATGCAATAAAAACGAAAAATACACCCCTAAGAAACGATTTTTTGGGAATTTTAAAACACCCCTAAGAATCGACCCAAAAATTTCTAAAAATAAACCCTCTAAGAAATGAAAAATTTTCCAAAAATTCATCTCCAAAATGTATTTATTTATTTTCTTGACAAGAATTTAGGTATGCTTTAAAAAATTATTTATCTCAATACTGACTTGGCCTAATTTTTTTTACTTTTTTGAATAATTTTTTGTCATTTTACATCCCTAAAAATGAGTTTTTTAGTGCCTATTTTCCATTTTTTAGTGCCTATTTTGGGGGTTTTTTAGAGCCTAGAGCCTACCTATTTTGGCGGTTTTTAGTGCCTATAAATATCATCCCTACTGATGTAACTATCCATCACTTAAAATCACCGTTTTGGCGCTTCGTCCATGCCCGTTGAGTTGTTTTAGGGCTCTTAATTTAGCATTGCTTATTTTGCTCAATTAATTAATTGATTAATTTATTTTGTTGACATTTGCCAATGCAACATTTCATTACTGACCTCCTAATTTAACATTGCTTAATTGTCCCAATTACGAATTTTCACTGTAGCCAGCATAGAAACAAGACCATTTATTCCATGCGAGTTTGCCTGTACAAAAAGTGACAAACGGTGAAATTTTAAATAGGTATAGGTTTTTGCAGCAATTCGGTGATTTTTCAAGGATTTTGGCCATTCTTACAACATTGGCATGGGCCTAAACCGATAAATATGTAGTTGAAAAAGATCATACATAGTTAGCTTGTTGTTCTTGGCTTGGTATCATTCGGAAGCACCAAGTGTCGCAATGTTTTTTTTTGTTACTTATGCAAAAAATTATGTAAACTTTTTGTCAAAACTTTTTTTTGATCATTTTAGTTATGCCCTTTTGATAGTCAAATTTTCTTGTGTCACAGGTTCGAATCCTCTCAATGTTAATCTTTTTTACAATTTTTATTTTTGCTTTTTATGCAAAGTAATTACCAAAAAAATTATTAATAAAACCAAATCTTTATTTTTAATTTTATTACATTAAATCAAAAAATTTTCTTAAAGATAAAGATACAATAAGTATTCTTTCAGTTGAAAAAATAATAATTTCCATATAATCCATTTAAGCAAAACATTTAAAGCTCATATCAATGTCTTAAGAGTGACTGATATTTCAGTCAGTTGTTAAATATTTAATGAATATATTTATAAAGGGATATGATGCCACAACAATAGAATGCGTTCAAATTTGAGAAAACGGATTCAAAAAAATTTTAAATTATGACTAGAAACCGCATTTTGAGGCATATGCCTTTTTTTCTGCGCACTAGTTTTGAAATATTAAGCATAAATAACACATTTTCCACTTGGTTTGAGGCTTCTACGTTGACTTTTATTATGCCTTTTTTTGCCTTTTTCGGGATTTTCGTGCCTTAAATGCCTTTTTGGCATTTTGCCGTTTTGGTGCCTTTTTTTGGCATTTTTTCCGATTTTCGTGCCTTTTTTGACGTTTTTTCCGGAAAAATCCATTAAAAAAGAAATAAAATCGAGAAAATACACCCCTAAAAAATGACTTGAAAATTTTCAAAAAATACATCCCTCAAAAATGCACTAAGAATTAAAAAATTTTTCTCAAAAATTGATCGCCAAAATTTCATATTTTTCTTTTAAAAAATTTTAGGTTTAAAAATTTTTCTTATTCTAAAAAGATTATAAAATATTTAATAATCATTTAAATGACCAAAATTAAGTTTTTGGTTAAGTTTTACGTGTTTTGCACCCTAAAAAACCTTAGAAAAATTTTTTTACATGCCTTTTTTCATGCCTTTTTCGAAATTTTCGTGCCTTTTCATGTCTTTTTTTCAATTTTTTGGTGCCTATTTTAGTGCCTTTTTCGCGATTTTTGATGCCTTTTTTTGCGGTCTCTAATTATGACGAAGTTGCTAGATATTTGGAGGCACATCATTTGAAAATATATGGAAATGCCAAAATATTGTACCTGGAACAAAAAAGAAAAATTAAGAAAGCAAATCATATTCAAATTTTGCAAATGTATATTTTTCAATTATACAATATTTAAAAGTAATTTATTTTTGGTATTAATTTTATCAAAATGCTGAATCATCTTCTGTCCATTCCCATCACTTTTCTCTGATCGGCAGAATTCATTAATATTCCAAATAATTTTCAGTTCTATAATAAAATAAAATTTGCTTTATTCAATTAAAAGTAAAAAACAATTTTTCTTAATATGAACAAGAAATTAAATGTGAAAAAAATATATGAAATAATACAAAATATAAAAATCTAATTTAATAGAATTAAATTTTAAATATTTCACTACTTAGAGTTATGGCTTTTTTAATCACAAGTGTAATTTCTTTTTTAATTCTGTGCTCAACGTTCAACATTTGTCAATTCTCATCTAATCAATCGTAAGATTTTAAACAATTTTCATTTGAGATTCGAATTTAAGTGTCCATTTGACGGGTGGCGGTGGCGGATTCAAAGAAGTGCAACTTTATACTTTGGCACCGTGTCATGCCAACAATGGATCAAAACAAACTGCAAATATGCTTTTTGAAATTGAATTTCGTCTGCCTCGGGAAGGCGGAATTTGTGACGAGGGGTGATAAAAGGAAAAAAAGAAATTTATGGAAATAATTTTATAAATGAATTGAAAATTATGACTTACTCAATTCCAATATGATAACAAATTTAAATTAATAGTCTTCTGATCTGCTACCCGGCACTTCTTCAACGAGGCAATCATTTGGACAAAAGCAGAAATTTTAAAGTTGCAAGAAAATACATCGTTGATGCTAATGAGGTAAATTATAAAAATTAATTTTTATTAATTAGTAATTACAAAATTAACTCTCTTCAGGGCAATTCAATTGTAAGAGAATGTGTGCAAAAGATGCCAAAAAATGGCAACAAAAATGGCACAATAATTTGGCGTGGCCTCAAATTGCGCACAGTGCCAATGCTAAAGTACCAAAGCAATGGAAGCATCATAATTTTGGAGGCATCAATTTCCTCAAGAAAAAGGTCAATGTTTTTAATTATTTTTAGCAAAAAGGCGGAAACGAAATTTTGCATTTTTTTTGTTTTGTAAAATAATCTCAAAATAAAATTTCTATATTTTAAAAATATTTTTAATGTTTAAGATATATTTTGAATGTAGGACAACGCAAATTTTATATTATTTTCGGTTGGAATCAAATTACTGAGCCATTCACTCGCTTTTCATTGGAGGAAAATGGTCAATATATATATATATATATATAATTATTAGTATAATAAAGTTTGCCATTCTCAGATTTAAATGGGCCTGCCATCCAAAATGAATTCGTTCGTGCAAATGGTCCGTCTTTTTTGTCGGATTATGCCGGCCTTTGGCTTCTTGGGCTGGACATGCTGCCGATGGCTCACCAAACAGAGCAAAAAAAGCAGCTCAAGATGGAGCTGTTCATCAATCGTAGCTGTAACTGCTCCATGGAAGCATGGGTAGAAAGAAAACAATCCGATCATAAAGGACACAATTTTTATGGATATTTTCTGTTTTCTGGGCTCACTTGGTCTCAGATTTATGAAAAACTTAAAATTGAATTTTGTACAAAAATGGTAAATTCTGCTATTTGATCAAATTTAATCCCTTTAAGTTTGTCCAACCGTCGCATTCCGTTGGGCCATCCGATCCGAAAGTGCCATTCGTGGGTTCGGCATGCAAACCGAACCCGACGGAAGAGGAATACGGACGGTAAAACAAAAGTTGACAGACCGTAAAATAATAGTCGATAAAAGGATAAAAGCAAAACGTGATCATACGGTAAAGAAACATTGCCCATACGGTAAAACAAAAACATTATTTATTAAATGTACTCAGTGTTGCAAACTCAAAATTTTCAAAAAAGCATTTGGCCGACAAAAAATTCATCATTTGGTCAAAATCGGCATTAAGAAATTTTTTCAAAATGAAAAAAATCAATAAAATGTTTTTTTGCGGCGAGCTTTTTGAAAAAAAGTTTTTAGGGACAAGTTCCGGCGCCGGGATTTGAAAATTTTTGCGCAATTTGCTAACAGATTTTCACCAAAAATGACTTTTTTGCATTTTTGAGCCTATTTTTTGGAGACCCTTCGGCGGTTCGATAGGCACCGCAGGGGGGAAAATTTGAAATTTTGACCATTTTTAAACAGATTTTCACTAAAAATTGACCATCTCTTCATCATTTCAAAGGGTTTCAGACTTTTCCCCAAAAATGTTGACAAATATGTGTTCACGACGGGCGGAGGATGTCAAGGACTGGGCAATCAAATGGTATTTTTATGCATACGTCCGGATTTTCTGATCCCGAAGTTTAAAAAAAAAATATGGGTTTTTCTTGACCCCGGCAAATGCGGAGTCTTTCCAGGAGCTATTAATTGGCATAGGAAACAAATTCCTTTTCCATTTATAGCCCGGATCAGTATCTGGTACTTTACTAGAATTTATCGGATCCTGTCTAAACTTTTTTTATATGCTATATCAGGATTAAATGATTTTTAGAACTGACCCTAAAATCAAATCTATCCCAAGGGCACTTAAATTCGATTTTTCCCGACTTTAATCAATTTGTCTTGCATTTTAATTCCATTTTGCCACATTATACGGTAGTGGATCCGTTTGTCTTGCATTTTTAGTTCCGTTTTGCCGCATTGTACGGAATTGGAAAACCTTATGGGCGGAAGCCGATTTACAAGGACAGTCAAAAATGTACAACAAACGATCATGGAATAGAAGAAGGAGCAGCTTTTCCCGGTGTTCGTCAGCCAAGAAAAATACTTTGTAAATAATAATTGATTGTATTATTATTTATTTTAATTATTTATAGTTATTTAATTATTTATATTCTAAGTTTTGTTTAGGAATTTTTAAGTTAGTTGTTTTCTTCATAATATTCCTGATTTCGAAAGTTTAAAAAAAATCAAGATAATGATTTATTGGTAATACCCTTAAGGATCCTCATATTCTGTTTGAGTGTACGAATTAAGCATAAATATTTACGAAATCCCTGTAAAAAACATATGTTTATTTTATTTATTTTCTTACATTATTTCAAAATGTATTCAGAATCCGACCGGGATGCAAAATGAAACATTTTATATTGCAAAAGCATTTAGCGGATGTTATTCATATATGGCTCCGCAAAAGTAGGCATCGTTTTTCCATTTTGTTAGTGCGTTTCGTACATTCCGCAAATCGAAAATTGGAGCTAAAGCTTCATTAAAATGAAAAATTAAATATATTTATTAAAAAATTCCAAATTCATTTTTTCATTATTTTCCTTGGTGGTTTTATAAAACACATTAGATGGTTTTTTCTACTAATTTAAAATTCTTTTAATTGAAGGTTTGCAATTTCGGAGATCAAACAGAAGTACTTGGAAATGGATGTATTTTTGTTATAAAAAATTTCGAAATTCAATTTTATTTTTAAGGGTCCGGCTTGTCAGAATTTTATTTTTTTTTAATTTAAATTATTCTTTCTATACATCTTTTATTTTTTGCAATGTTTAATTTCTTTTATTCACTTTTTATTTTTTCCTCTCCTTGTCACACTTTTCTTCCTTAGAATTAATTATAACTCTTAGTTTTTTCTCAGTTTCTCTTTTATTTTTACATTTTTATAATTCCCATTTATTTTATGGTGTTTAATGATTCTTATTCACCAAAATTCTGGTAATATCCGTTTATTTCAGGGTTTTTTTATGTTCTTTTTTCTAAGAAATGTTATGATTGTTTGAAAATCTGGTTCTTTTTGTACTTTTGGTTATAAAATTTGTTTAAACATGACCAAATTTTTTAAAATTTTGCAGCTAATAGAGAACATTTGGAGCAATCAAATGAAATTAAGAATTAAAAATTTGTATCTTCTGAGCAAAGTTAACGGTTTCAGTGCCAAGGGCTTACTTGAAATATTATGACAAATTAGAGTAGAGCGGGACCGGGAATTTTGGGCAAAACCGGGATCGGGACCTTTTTGGGTTGAAAAACCGGGACAGGAAAACCAGGGAAAACCGGGACTGGTCTCGGTCAGAACGGGGACTTCGGTACCAGGGCTGGGCGCAACTGGATTTTCAATTACGGAAATCCGCAATCCGCAATTGCGGCGATTTTCTCAGTTGCGGAAATCCGCAAATCCGCAATTGCGGGGGTCAAAAAACCCCGCAATTTCCCGCAATTCGTAATCCGCAATCCGTTTTCAAAAAATTGTGTTTTTTAAATTTTTAAAATTTAAAAAAAATCCAATCTAAAAATTGGTTAAGAGTAATTTATGATCAGAATAAAAGCTTTGCATGTTTTTTGAGGCAAAAAATCCCAAAATATGGGCCGCGGGAGAAAAATAGCAAAATAGGAAAAATGGCAGATTCTGAACTGTGGTCGAAAATTTTCAAAATTTTCAAATTAAATTTTTTCAATAATCTCATCCTTTTAGAAACCCTTTTAAAACAAAATTAAAAAGATTGTCTTGGTTTGGCGGTTCCGAAAGGCAAAAAAATATAATTTGTGACGTAAAAATCCATTCTTTTTAAATTTTTGGGTTCATTTTGGGAATCATTTGTAAAGGGGTCCCGGGTATGTAAATTGCCGACCTTTTTTATTTTTAAAACAGCTTTTTTCGCGGCGTGCTTTAAGCAGTTCCTCTTTTTCCCTTTGCTAGCAACCCGCCCCCTTTTTATGTATGCTAATAATACAACAAATTACCAAGAATAAGTCAGACGAAATCGAAATATGAGTAGCCTTTTAATAAAAATATTAAAAAAAAAATTCATTTTATAAAAAATAATCTTGCAAGAAATCGTCTCGAAAAATAATCCAAAAGTCAAATTGCGGATCAAAATTGCGGATAAATCCCAAAAATCCGCAACCCGCAATCCGTAACTCCAAAAACCCCGCAATTACCGTAATCCGCAATTGCGCCCAGACCTGATTGAGACGGGTCTTTTCTCTCTAACTCAAAAATTCTCAATTAAATATTAAAAAATTCAAAGAAATCTCTATTAATATAATTAGAGCTTATTAAATAAAATCTCCGGTAAATTTTAAACAAATTAATGCAAATCCCAGTTGTGAAAATACCGATTTTTGAGTTTTTTCATTGATTATCTTTGAGTTTGAGAAAAGTCCCGTCTCAATACCAAAGTCCCGTCCGGTCTCGAATACAAGTGTTCGATATGCCCTTTTCGGGATTTTCGTGCCTTACCGTAAATGCTCTAATTATCACCCATGGGGGATTATTTTCCAACCTCCTCTGAAAAGGGGGGATAATTAGAGACTGCGGGATAAATGGAGACTGGGCGATTATTTTTCGACTTATTTAACATTTTGAAAATGTAACCAAAAAATGTAATCAAGTCAAAAAAATCATTTTTTGTTGCATTTTGTTAAAAAATTTCTGAATTTTGCGTGAAAAATTTGAAAATTTCCAAAATATTTACAAAGCATTGACAACACCCCCCCCCCCTCCCCCCAAATATTCAAACACGAATATAAATGTTGGACAATGAATAAAGAAAAATTAGGAGAATTTATTAGTGTAAGATATATTTCTTAATTTTTTTGATTGGTCACGTAAACTAACTGAACCAACAAAAAAATCATCGCACCGGGTGGGTACCGCGCCCACAAGCCGAAATCCTGGGACCTTCCTTGCTTCCCGGCGGCGCCCACAAAAGAAATCAATGATTTCTTACTGTAGAAAGATTATTTAAGCTAAATTCTAAAGTGCATTTTTAACAAAAAAGAATTTTTTATTTGTAATCGAAATTATTGAAAATATTTTATTTTAATAATCCTAAACTACAAACTTTCATAAAATTTATTTTTTTGAAAAATTACTATTTTTCAGGATCCTTTTTTTAGACCCGGTACACGGTTTAAAAACTTGGACCAGGCCGGAGGCGAGCTACCCGTGTTATGCCGGCCGATGGCAAACAAATAATCAATATTTATTTGGAGCAGAGTGGGAAAAAGACACAAATAAATGAGGAGGAATATTTAAATAACAA
>SIJG01000006.1:420086-521534 GCA_023374025.1 Heterodera schachtii | reverse complement strand
CCATTTAAGATATTGTAAAGTTTTCATTAATATTGTGCCGCCAAAGAGAAAATGACACTCCGCGAATTTGTTAATGATAAATAATCTTTTCTTCAATATTTTATTCTAAATTTGTTTTGAATCAAACAAGAATTTATGTGGGCGCGCGTGAATTCATAACATCAATTACGAAACTATTTTAATAGCAAATTGTTAAACACTCCTATCATTTCTTAGAATTAATTTATTAATTTGAATATTATATTTAATATAAAAAATATTTTTATATATAGTTAAAAAGAAATAATTTTTTATATTACAGAAAATGTTATCCTTATTAACAAAGCTTACTGCTTCGGATGAGGCAATTATTAACGAATTTCTTGCGTTCTACAATATAAGTACTAATTAATATTAATTTTAGAAATTATTTCTTATACAAATAATATAAAAAAATTTTTTAATTTTATCAATTTTTTTTTTGTCAAAAAATTGCAATTTTGCTGTTTTAGCCAATTTTTTTATCGTTGCTTTTCATGTCATTTTTCATGTTTATTAGGTGTATATTTGAAAAATTTTGTTTCAAAAAATCCTAAACCTTTGATAAAAAAAATTAATTTGTTCTTAAAAATATAAAAATTATACAAGTAAAAAAAAATTATTTAAAAAATTATTTTTTATTCTGAAGATAATTTTTAAATGTGCAAACTTTGGGTCCACAGGTGACAATTCTTCAGGCTATGCCAATGACCCGCAGCTGAGCACATCAACAGTTGAAAATATTTTTGAAGTATTTTACAAATTAATATAAATTTAAAATCAATCTTTTATTAAGAGAATTAAAATTTTAAATTCACTATGCACAAATTAGTCTGATAAATTTTAAAAATTTTATTTAAATAACTTCTTGATTATTTTTTTGTTATTATATTTTAAAACCAAAAAAACAGATTTTTTCCCATTTTTAGAATGCTAATACCTCAGCTGCTTTTCCGATCGTTTTTGCTGAACTGCAAAACATATCTTTTCAATCAAATTTAAATTTATTTCAATCAGAACAAATTCAGGTTCATCCACAACATTTCGAGATTGTACCCAGATGGAATCGGATGAAGTTTCAGACATTTTTGAAGTAAAGATGATTCTGAAGATGGGAACAAACAACTGATTAAAGGAATTTTTAGTAAAAAAATTAATAACAATATATATTTATAAATGTAATTAAATAAAATTTTTATTAAAAAATTATATAAACAATTTTATCAACTAAATATTATAAAGAATAAAATAATAAATTATTTTGAAACTATTTTTTTTTAATTTTTTAAACGAAACCTTAAAATTATATATTTTTTCTAATTACTAAATCATATTTGAACTTTTTTTTTGAAAGAGGAAAAGAAACTGCTGCGAAAAATAGTAATTATAATAAAAAAAACTTTAAATAAAATAACAATAAAATGTATAAATAATTTCTTAAAACTGACATAATAAAAAATGTTGGGAACTTTTTCCATTATTATAAATTATAGCTTTTATAAATCAAATACAATCACTCCTTAAATAAAAATTGCTTACTATTTACTAATACTTCATATATGTATGTACATTTCTTTATTATATTCGGAAAAAATAAATAAAATTAATCTGTACAGTTACAAAAATAAGTTATTAGGTATATTCTCAGCTGGATTTAATTATAAAATTTTTATAATTTTCAATTACAATAAGATCTGAAAATGAAAAATATATCTCCCAATATATGCATTAAAAAGGACAAAAATTCTAAAAAATACACATATTAAATTACAAATGAAAATTAAAATTAACCAACATAAATAATACACTGCTTATAAAGTTTTATGGAATTTTTTAAAATTGTTTCTGAAACATATAAATTTAAAAAATAATAATTAGTTAAAAATGTAATCACTTTTAAAAAGCAAAATCAAATAGACATTTTATTAAAATAGAAATTTAATTGATAATAAACAATATTTATTTTTAATATAAATAAAAATAAAGATCTAAATAATTAAATTTTGAAGTGGATCACAACCTTTTACAACATAATGTACAATCGAGCAAGGGAATTGCATAATTAATAATAAATACAAAATAATTTTAATAATTTAAAATGAAGAAATAAATTAAATATTTAAATAAAATCTGAGACAAAGAAAGTGATAAAACCCAACAAATTTATATAAGAAGTTTATAATATTCTAAAATATATGAAAAATTATCTAAATTAAACAGTATAAAATAGAAATCTCGAAAAATCAAATTAAGGGAAAAAAATTACATACCATTAAGTATAAGTGAATATGTTTTTTTCACAACAATGTAAAGGATAACTAAGGGATAATTGCAATATATTATAATTTCTTAATACGAAAAAAATAAAAACAATTTATTAAACGTTCTTCTCATATTTTCATTCATTAAAAATATGAAATAGTGAAATTCACAAAATTGCAATTAAAACATTTTCTCTTCAACGAATCAGCTAGAATTAAAGTAAAGAAATTAAAATTACATCTTCTTTTATTTATAATATCGGCCGCCTTGGCAAGACTTTTACAATATAATCTTTGGCACATCAAATGAAACAAGTAAAATAAATATTTAAATATTTATAAACATATTGACATAAATACTTGCTCTATTACAATAAATTTTTAATAAAATTTTCCATCAGAAAAGAACATTGATCAATGCTTTTAATTAATCTATATTATTTGTCAGTACAATATATTTAATCATTTTACATTGAAAAATGTCACAAGCAAAACATATCTTTTTTAAATACGAATTTTGCATTCAATTTATATATTTGGCAATTGAATTGTGACAAAGAAATCACCATCAGATTAATTTCACAAAAAACCCATTTCTCAATAGAAAATTCTTGGTCGTTTTACGCATGATTGATTATTTATTGAAGGAAGTAAAACATCTAATGAAAATCGGACTAAATATATAAATATTTAACAATAAATCTTAGTCCGAAGTATTAAAATTAATATGAATTTGTTTGTAAAAATAAAAATTTACAATTAAATGACAATCTAATATTATTTTTTCTGAAAAAAAGAGAATTATTATTAATATCTAGAAAATGAATATATTAAAATTTTTTTAGCTTCCTTACTTAAAGACAAAAAAACACAAAAAATTTATACAAAATGACTAAAATTAATATAAATTACCTAAAGCACAGATTATCTACAATTTTTAAAGTAAAATTTATATATAAATTAGTTGTAATAACAATTAAAATGATCTTTGAGGCAATACTATTTTTTGATTAAATATACCAAATGCCAATTCCCTTAATCATAAATTAAAAAATTACATTATTTTTTCAAAAAATAGAAATGAACCTACTAAAGAAAGTCTATTAAAAAGTTTTAGTTTATTAAAATATAATTTCGACCTATGTGGATTGACTTATGCAACAACTCGAGAACCAAAGCAAACAGGACAATTAGTTGAAAAAACAAATAAATAAAAATATAAAGGAATATAAACATAAAAATAAAATTCAGTAAAATGATAGCGCAAAAATATTATGACTTAAACCATAACCCAACGAGATTTCAACATTAACTAACTACTGCAGAACGCAGGATAATAATGAACAATTAAAATTACAATTTATTATTAGGCTAATTTAAAAAATAAAATTTTAAAAGAAATTTGCAGACAAGACATTATTGCTCAATAAATTTAATTCACTTTTACATATGTTATTTTGGCGTTTTCAAATTTAAAAAAATTATAAAACCCAAAAAAATAAAAAATAAAATACAGGTGAATATTAAAAGAAAAACCTCTGCTTGCAGAATTTACGTCAATAAGCCAAAGAGACAAATTGGTTCACATGGTATTTTTGAAAGCCTAAAAAAATTTAAAGTCAATCGCTAGCAAATTCAAAGGTGAAAAAAAGTCGCACCGTTTGAACACGGCCCCGATTCATTTAAACTGCGCCAATGCATTTTTTAATCTTCACAAAAAATGCCTCCAAATGTCTTTGACCGCTAGCTGTTTAATATGGAGCGGTTTTCTATGGTCATAAATCCAAAAATTATATTAGGAATTTCTATATTGAGACCGAATGGTCATTTATTGGAAATATTTAACATAAAATTATAAAAAAAATTTTGAAAGATCAAAAATACATAATATCATAACAATCCTATGGTGCAAGCGAAGGTATTACAAAGATGCCGTAAAAAGACAAGAAGCTAAAGCGAGCTTCCTGAGTGCTGAAAAAGGCGAAAAGAAGAAGCAGTACTTGAACAACAAAAACGCAAAGAAATAAGCCTTGAAATCCAAAATGAATTAAACAAAACAAAAATAAAACTACCAAACGTCTCATATTTGATATATAAAATATACATTTACCCATAAAATATATTGGGAAAATTTTAAATATTATTTAATGAATTAGTCGATTTAAACACACAAATTCTAAATAAAATATATTTATAAATAATGAATGTTTATAGAGCAAATTAAAAATAAAACATAGTTAAATTTTGCATTGATTGAATAAAAAGTTTTCTATAAAAAATATTTAATAAACATTGATAAGAAGATAATTAATTTTTTATTAATGTTAATAAATCATTAATATTAATAAACGAAAACTTCAAATTAGCAAACCAATCATCAATTTTAAAATTTTGTATCATATTCCATTGAAAAATAAAGTTAAATTATAAAATTGAATGTTAATGAAGTAAATAAATAAATAAATAACACAACATTAAAAACAAGAGCGCAGAAAGATGCAAAAAAAAGAATAAATTTTGACAATAGATAATAGTAAAATATATATATATTAATTTAATAATTATATAAAGTGGGAATCGCGTTTAGAAATGCATTTTGACATTATAAAAAACGCCTTATAAGAAACTATTATTTTTTCTAATTTGTTAAATATTTGGTTTTGGATGGTAAAAGTCAAACGTCAAGTTTTTTGCCGTCCTTCGGTACGAGATTTATCAAAATAAAATTTAAAATAAATTATATACTAGAATTGAATTAAATATCGGCAAACAAATAGTAAACTAAACATTGTGTTATTGCTGCCTCATCTGCTTTTTTCACCCTTATATACAAGAATACTTATTGCCTTAAATTACCTTAATAAGAATTTCATTTATAAATATTTTTTCATTTTCAATAATAATGAAAAAATAAACAATTATTTTATTCTGTTATAATAGCAGAAAATAATATATATCTCGATTTAAAAATTTATATGTAAACACAGAGGTCACATAACCATTTGAATCATTTTATTATAAATGAATTAAACAATAGTAAAAATTATTGGTAAAAGAAGTAAATAATAAGCAACGCAACGATTGGGATTTCAGATAGTTCTGCAAATCTATGAGGATAAGAATAATTGAAAACAATGCACGATAAAAAATATTAAAAATATATAATAATTGTCATGAATATTTTAGCGATTTTTGCAAATAATTATTGCATAAATATGGCTAGAAGAAATGATCATTTTTGAAGATGACGGAAAATCAACTTTTTGTTAAATGTAAATATTAACAATTTAAGTTATCCCTAAATTTAAAATATTTAAAGAAATAAATAATTAACCAATATTATAGAATTATGAATCGAAAGATTCAAGAAAAGAAACAATTACAAACGAAAAAAGATAATAGTAAAAAATATATTCATTTGAACAAAACAAATAAAAAGAGAAATTATAATTTTATTTGTCTATAGTTATTTTTTAATAAAATTAAATACAAATTCAGTTTATTGGTAAAAACTTATTTTCAATAAAAAACTTCGAAAAAATGTTAAATAAAAAATTCATTTCTGTTTTTCAAATGAGATTTATAAAAAATATTTTAAAAATCAATTAATTGCAAGCTTGAAAACAGAAACGGAAAGCCATCTTAAATTATTAAGCATTTAAAATGAAAGTTTTTTAATTTTCACAGCACATAAATCATAAACTCAGTTATTTATATAATATAATAATAATTGCAAAAATGTTGACCTAATTAAAATAATCTTAAAAAACTAAAATTAATAAATATAAAATGTTTTAATATAAAGTAGATGAAATAAAAATTTTTAAATTCAAAAAAATTGTGTAATAGTTTATAGCAATAAATTCTAATTAGCCACAAAACAATATTAAGAGCATGAAAATATATTGAACAAATACGAAAAAAACTAAAGAAAATATGAATGGAATTATTGAAACCTAAATACACACAAAAACACAATTGAATTTTTTAATTTAGTTAATTGAAATAATCAAATAAAACCATTGATTAAACAGGAATGCCAAAATAAAATTTATTATTCTTATGAAAATAAAAGTAAAAAACGAAAGTTCGCTCATCCTTATTTTTATTCTAAACCCAGTGGAACTTGAATCTTTTCTTCATTTTAATATCATTAAACAAAATGTATTAATTATGATATATAATACATAATCCAGCAAAAAGATAAATATTTAAACATAAAATTACATTAATTTATAATAATAACCGTATCCTTGTAGGAAACAAATATTTGATCAGAAAAATAAATACCGATAATGAAAATAAAGTGCAGTGAGTTATAGTTTCAATGACAATCCAGCAGAAATATTTTGATTATATCATTTGAAATTAAATGCTCCAAATATTAATGGCCTTAAATTTAAAACAGAAAATATAAATGAAACGTTGTAGATTAAAAGAATACGCAGGTCAACAAACTTCTATAAATTAATTCAATGTAATCAAAGACAAAAAAATTTTTTAAATAATTCTAATCTGCAGTTCGGAAATAAACTGAAAAAATGAGTGGAGGAGTCGAGAAGAAAATTTTAATTAAAATTACTTTTCGATGGTCTTGACATTTTAAACAATAAAATTATAATTCATTATATTTGAAAATCTGGAATATACGTAGTTCTATGGAAAAGTATTAAACGAAAAATTAAAAATTAAACTTTTTAAAAATTTTGACTAAAAAAAATTAAAAATAGTAATGATTTTATATATTAATACCAAATTAATAATAAAAATAAAACCTATTTTAAAGTTTTGTTTTCAAGATTTTTTACATCTTTTTAAAATCATCAACCCACAATAGTAATTAATAAAATAAAATTAATCTATTTGCTTGAAAATATTTGAAGGAAATAAATAAATAACAGAATCCAACATTTGAAATAATTGTTGCTCAAAATGCAAGACAAACAATCAATTGCAAATCAAACAAGAGATAATAGTAAAATATTTTGACAACAAGCATAATTGAGGATATTTATGTGCTAAAAATATGTTCTAAAATATCTAAAATATGTGCTAAAAATAAAAAAAATCCCAATGAAAAAATGTGTTTAAAATTGGAAAAATGAATGTATTTATGTACAAAAATTCAGTTATGTATCATTCTTTATCTTGAAGGAAAATTAAAAACGTAAGAAATATAAATTCACAACTTGGCCCAATTTCAATCGAATTAATATTTAGGATGTCTCAGTAGATTTTATGTGTTATCTATCAGAATATTAATTTCCAAAATTTTTAAATATACTAAAAAAAAGTTCTAAATATTAAATTGTACAAAATATTGTCGGAATTTTTTGTTCAGAAAAAAAGTTTTAAAGAATTGAACATGCTATTTTTTTTACATGAATTAAAATTTTGTAGTCATAAAATGCAATTTAACCAAACTTAATTAATATCATTCGATAGCCATAAGAATTCTCCACTTTTTAAATGTCGAAAAATTTCATTGTTTCAAAAAAAGTTACGGACAATTTTGTGGAATTTATTAACCATAACTTTTTTTAAACTATTTTAAAAAATTTTAAATTAATATTCTGATAAAATAACAAATCAATCTATAGAATGACAGCATGAAATTGGTTGAAATTGGGCCAAGATATGAATTTTTATGTCTTAAATTTTTATTTTCCATAAACTTTTGCAGTATTTAAGAAACGATCCAGCACGAATTAAAAGTTCCCAGCAGGGAACTTCAAAATTTAATGACGAATTAAAAATTATATTTGACATAAAAATTCGCTCCTATTATAATTATTTTTAATTCCATATTTTTGTCCTCAAATCAAATGACCCTTGAATTTTTGGGAATATGTTAATTTTGATATAATAAAACCCAGGAAAAAATATGTGAATATTAAAATGTAAATGCATTTATACAAATAAAATTGCCTTTTATATAAAACAAATATACTATAAAAGAGATTTAAAAATAACAATTAGCGATGATATACATATTTTTAATATAAATTACAAAAAGGTATTAAAAAAATAAAAGAAAATGAAGATAAATTATTTTTAAATCAAGATTAAAATAGGAAGTGATTTTATTTAAAATAAAAATTTTATGTTTTATGTTATTCTGATCACGCTAAAATGAACAATTTGCCGTCGAACATAATTGTGCAAGAGTGTGGTCTATTAAAATACAATTCAATAAATTTAAAAAATTTAAAAGAAAAACAATTAAATACCTTTTGCATAATTAAGTAGCTAAGCAACGAAATTAAAAGCCTTGAAATAGCTTGATTAAATTAGAAAAAATAAAGCACAAGAGAAAATATGAATATGAAATTAATGATGAGACCTAATTCCACTAAAAATTATAATGTGTAAAACGCAAATTTACTATATAAAATACATAATCATATAATTTTAAAAGTTTTTTTCAGCTCGTTATAAAATGGGCGAGGAGTTTTTTTTTTGTGTGTTTAACACCCAAAATTTCGAGAATTAATTGAGAAGTTTAAATAATAAAATATACAAAGAAATAAAGAAAATAAAAATATTTGAAAAAAATAAAACTTAATAATAAAAAACACATAAAAATAATAATTATTAATAATAAAAATAAATTAAGATTACAAATTATATTAAAAAAATTTTCTCCTAAATAACCTTTATCAAATTAAACGCAAATTTTTAAAAATACATTTATTATTAAAAAGAAAACTTTTTAAAAACAATGGCGATTGTGACTTAAAATTAATATTAATTATTATAAAATAATAAATAAAAAACCAAAATAAATAAAATAAATATGCATATTTTTAACCAAAATAAATTTATAATTTATTAAAATAAATGATATAAAATATATATTAATTTGAAGAACTATTTAGTTTTTTAGTTAATGTTTAAATAAAAATATGTCATTGGCTTACAAATAAATACCTTAATCACAACACAAAATCTAAAATTTAATGTAAAATTCAAAAACGCAAAAAAAAATTGAAATAAATAAATTTAATTATTTGATCCAAAATAACACTTCATGCCCCCATTACACATACAAAAATTGATTTAATAAAATATTTGAAAACTCATTTTTCAAAAACGATATTAAGATAAAATAAATTTTTTGAGAAGAAATAAATTCGCACTGCTAAATCAGTATCGCTTGTATGATTCTAAATAAGAAAATAAAATATCAAATAAATAAAAATTAATTTAGAAAAAAACAATAAAAAGTCTTATTTAGGCCAACAGTAACGTCATTTATTGCACTAACAAACATCCAAAAATTGCCCCCGTAATTATCGTTGTTGACGAGAAAATCGGTCATGACCCAAACGACCCCCCTTTTTGGTGGGACAAAAATAATGGAGCAAAATGTTTATGCACTTATAACTCAATTTTTTATTGAGATAAAATTCTGAAAAAATTCCAAGAACTTTTGACGCTGATCAGAAAAATCTTTTACACCAACTTGATCAGATCACCCCTTCATGGTGATATGAAAAGCCAAAAATGGCTTCAAATCGGGGAAATTTTCGAAAAAAATTCCTAGGGGGTTAGGAAAACTTTTTCTGCAAAATTTGAGTAGGCCTATGAGAAAGAGCACAAAATTCTCATAAAATTGTCTTTTGGATGGTGAGTCTACGATGAATACCCGCAGAGCGAGAGAGGGTGTCAAAATTGACTACCATAAAAATGACTGATTTTCCCATCATCCAAAAGGCAATTCGATAGAGAATTTTATGCTCTTTCTGGCAACCCTATCCAAATTTTCAAAAAAATTTTCCCAACCTCCTATGAATTTTTTTCGAAAATTTTCCAGATTTCAAGCCATTTTTGGCTTTTCAGATCACCATGAAGGGGTGATCTGAGCAAGTTGGTGTAAAAGACTTTTCTGATCAGCGTCAAAAGTTAGCTTAGATAAATTTTTTCAGAATTTTATATCAATAAAAAAATAAGTGCATAAACATTTTGCTCCATTATTTTTGTCACACCAAAAAGGGGGGTCGTTTGGGTCATGACCGATTTTCTCGTCAACAAAGAGAGTTACAGGGGAAATTTCTTGATATTTATTAGTGCACTTGTTGAAGTTTCTTTTAACTTAATTAAAACTTTTTTGCCACCATTAATTTTTGAGAAACTCGGATTTAAAAAAAAATTTTTGCTCCAATACTTTTGACCGTGACTGTACTTTTTTAAGTAAAACAAAAATCGCGAAAAAGGGCACTATAATAGGCACCAAAAAATTGAAAAAAAGGCATGAAAAGGCACGAAAATCCCGAAAAAGGCATGAAAAAGGGCATTAAAAATATTTTCTAAGGTTTTTTAAGGTGCCACGTAAAACTTAACTAAAACTTAGTTTTGGTCATTTAAATGATTATTAAACATTTAATAATTTTTTCGAATAAGGAAAATTTTTAAACCTAAAATTTATTATCAAAAAAAAAATGAATTTTGGCGATCAATTTTTGAGAAAATTTTTCAATTCTTCGGGTATATTTTCTGAAATTTTTTCAATTCTTAGGGATGTATTTTCTGAAAATTTTTCAAGTCATTTCTTAGGGCTGTATTTTCCCGATTTTATTCCATTTTTAATGGAATTTTCCGGAAAAAAGACCAAAAAAGGCACCAAAATCTGAAAAAACGCCAAAAAGGCATCAAAACGGCAAAATGCCAAAAAAGGCATTTAAGGCACGAAAATCCCGAAAAAGGCAAAAAAAAGGCATAATAAAAGTCAACGTAGAAGCCTCAAACCAAGTGGAAAATGCGTTATTTATGCTTAATATGTCGAAACTAGTGCGCAGAAAAAAAAAGGCATTTGCCTCAAAATGCTGTCTCTAGTCATCAGTCTTCTTACCATAATGAAGATTTTAAAAATATTTTAAAAAACATAAAATGAAATTCGGATTAATCTATAAAAATTGGTTTAACCACTATATTTTTATATATATAGTAGTCAATAATGGATCTATAAAATTATTTGTTTAAATTAACAAAGTTATAAATACAACCCTATTTCAAAAGTCGCCGATGTGTCATAAATAAACATTTATTTTCATAATATTTTAAATTTAATTTAAAAAATATAATTTATCAAAAAGAGATCGAAAATAAAAAAAAGTTGTGTTAATAATGAATGAATGAATTTTTAATTAAAAAAAATATTAAAAAATAGCAAAAATGTAAAACTATACAGTTAAATAATTAAAAAAGAATAAATGGGAAGCATTTACTGAAAAGTATATTGAAAAAATGTTTTTAATTTATTTAATCCAAAAAACAATTACTAAATCTTTGAATAATAAAAAAAGAAATTATAACAAAGCAATAAAATTATTTTTTTAATGAAATTAAAACAAAATAACTAATTGTAAGCCTAAAAATAATTAAAATTGATAATTAAAATAAAAATAAGGATAAATCTCACAAACAGATTTTTAATAAAAATAGTTTTACAATTGCCGTTCATACAATAAATGAAGATTAGAAATTAATTCATTTTGACTTACTGATTTAATTACACACATTTGATAGGAAGAGAGCTAGATAATATAAAAATAAATGGTAAATCGAAAAATATCCAACAAAATTATTTTGTAAAAACTAATAAAATTTGAAAAATTATGTAAGAATAAATAAGAAAATAAAAAACCATATACAAATATTTAAAAAATAAGAGAATAAAGGTAATTTTATTGACAAAAACTAAAAAACAGATCAAAAAATAAAGCCATAAGATTTTATATGTATTTAATCTAAAAATTAAACTGATTGGATAAATAAATTGTTATTTGCAAGAAACAATCTTTAAAAAACAATTATAAAGTAAAAATGAATAAAACATAAAAAGTAGCACAAATTAAAAAAACCTAATTAAATACAATAATGTAAATATGTAATTTAATTATTAGCCTACGAGTAATTGTCTGAAATAAATTAAATATAATTTTAATAAAAAATATTTAAATAATAGTTATACTTTTAAATTTATAGCAATTTAAAGCCTGAAATAATTAAGATGATAAATGAAAATAAATGAACTAAACTTTATTTATTGATAAATGATCACTTTATTGCACCCTTAAGTGACCTAAATTTTTTTTTTCAAAAAATACCACTACGAATTCAAAAATTTTCTTAAAAATTCTTCCCCACAATTTTTTCTTGACAAAATTTTTGGTTTAAAAATGTTGGTATTTACTAAGGAAATAGTTCGAAGGAAATGCACCTCATTTGCAACTACAATCAGTGAATTAAATTTTTTTGCTCAATTTTTGGCTGAAAATTATGTCACTATTCGTCACTATTTCACACTTTTTGTCACTGTTCATTATTTTAGTTAACTATTTAGGGATTTAAAATACAAAAATTATCAAAAGAATATTTGCTTAATCATTTAATAATGTTAACAAATTTAATTAAAATGATAAAATATTAAAATTTGATAAGAAATTCACAGCATTGAAATTTTATTTTTCTAATTTAAAAAAAATTAATTTCTAAAAAAACCTGGGTTTGAGAATCCAGTTATTTTTTTTTGAAAATTTATTTTATTTTTTATACTTTTAAAAATTTTATTCAACTAATTAAAATTTTCTGTTATAAGGAAAAACGACATTTTAACTAATTGAAGAATTATTTTAAAATTATGATCAAATATTATTCTAAAAATAATTAATGAATGCTTATTGACTTTATAATAAAACATGCAAATATTAATTTTAAAAGAATAAACTAGATCTTAAATAAATTGATTAAATGTTTATCTTGCTTATCAAATGAAATAAAAATTTAAATTATCGACTTTATAAAGGAATTATAAGCTCAGGAAGTTGCATCATTAATAAACACATAAAATTATGTCTTAATAATTTAACTCAAGAAAAAATTCATTATTAAATTTGAGATAAAGAATTGGATAAAAACAACAAACATTTTTAAAATTAAAATAATAAATGAAAATATATTTATTAAATTTTCATATTTTAAACCCAATAAACAATTACGGAATATGCACATAGACAATTTATTGTAAAAAGAAAATAACATATAATGGGGCGACTAATAATTTAGTATTTATTCAAAAACATACAAATAATTATTAGTAAAATATTTTATGCGACCATATCGCTA
Organism: Heterodera schachtii; assembly: GCA_023374025.1. Lineage (NCBI taxonomy): Eukaryota > Metazoa > Nematoda > Chromadorea > Rhabditida > Heteroderidae > Heterodera > Heterodera schachtii. The sequence goes on along the minus strand of SIJG01000006.1, from coordinate 508,128 downwards.
AAATCTTTAATTTAAATATTCAAAGAAAATTTAAGACTAAGAAAAGATAAAAACAACTAACAAATTTATATTTAAATAATGAAATTAAAATTTAAGAAATGAATGCAAAAGAATTTAATAAAGAAAATCCGCAATCAAAAGAATAAATCTTGTCGCAAAAATAAGGCAAATGGAGCAACCTATCATTGGTTGCCAGCGGCCTTCACAATTTTAAAATAAATAAATTTTCATTTTTCGTATTGTTGATAACAACAACACAAAATGGCAGTGTAAGAAAATAGAAAATTATATTATTGAATCCAAGATAAATTTAAATATTTGTACTTAAAATAAATATCCATAAATATTTAACCAGATTAATTAAACAAAATTACAAAAAATGTATTTACCAACAATATTAAAAAATAAATAAACTAAAATATATTTTTCACAATTTAAAGAATTTGAGCATAAAAACCAAGAATTTATAAAACATATTTATATTCAATAAAAAGCAAAAAATAAATCAACAAACATCCTAATAAGAGAAGTTCGATAAGTTGACGTCAAATTTTTATTCTAAAAAATCAATTGTCAAAAGAAGAGAATTATTGTTTTTATAAAGTTGTTACAAATAAATCGAATGTTGTATGGACAACAATAAACAAAATTAATAATAAATATACAAAACGTACGGAAAAACTTTAGCATTTATAAATTTGTAAATTAATTTATATTCATTATAATCTAACATTTGTTGTTTCTTATGCACATAAACTGAAATGATTCAAAGCCAAAAAATATAGTTATTTAATCAACTTAATAAAAATTTTGAATTTTCATCACGATAAATTGCGTTCAATTTTTAAATATAAATTAAACATTGTCTATAGTTTGCTATATTTCATATCTTTGTTGATGGGAATTGCGAACGGCATGCCTATTCCTAAACCTATAGTTAAATTATTATTATACGTAAATATATAATGATAAGAAATATTTGCCATATATGATTTTTGCCTTTTTAGTCTATGTTTCGGGCTTTTTTTTGTCCAATTTAGCGTTTTTTAGTCCATATAATTTGCAGCCCTATTGATGAATAGAAATGTGCATAAAATAAAATATGCATATAAGAAAGCTCTCGTTCATTAATAATTAGGTACCGAATTTGTATGGATTTCCATATTTCCATATTTGACATCCATATTTCTGCATTTTCACAAAAAATTCAAAAAATACACCCATAAAGATGGAAAATTTTTGGAAAATACGCCCTAAAATTGAAAACTTTTGCTTCATCAGCAAAATGCGTGTAAAATTAATTTCTTGTAAAAATTTACTAAATTTTGCTTTTTTCTAATAAATTCAATTTTTTTAGTAAAAAGAAATAGGAAGCCACAATTATCAAATTCTATACTTTATCTATTAAAATGATTTTTTCTTTCTGACCGAAATGGGTTTATGAAAATTTTTTGTCCATATTTTCGAGTTTTATAATATAGTTAATACATTAATTGTTTGGTAAATAAATAATCAAAGAATTAGAGTAGCTATTGACAAACTAAGACGAGGAGTAACGAGGTAATAAAAAAGAATGTTTTTTATTTATATGAATTATTTCGTATAAATTATAAAATAATAAAAAATATAATTATTTATTTGTGCACAAAAAGGAAAGAATATTTTTGTTAATATATTTTTATCGCTCAACAATAAAAAAAATGGTTGGAAAATAAATGGGTCTTACAATTTGAACCACAGCAAGTAAAGATCCAAAATTTAAAATGATCATAAAATATAAAATACAGAATCGAATAACACAAATTAAAAAGACCTAATAAAAATACAATAATATAATTATGTAATTTATTAATTTAACTACTTAATAAAAGTTTTTCAATTGAGCGGAATGTAATATATGACGAAAGAGCGATTGCTGTTGATCAGAAAAATCAAATTAGCCTTCAGATAAAGGAATAAATTCACAATACTTTAATTTATGATAATGACATTCCAGACTCTCAAAACTAATATTGTTTTTGCAAAAAAATCCGTAAAGTAATTATGTTATAGAAAAATATTTATTATGATTTAAAAATAAATTTGTTAAATTTTATTCTTTCCATAGTTTCTTCAATACAAATGGATTATATTCTAATTTCCTACATTAATAATGATAATTATTATAAATAAAAATATTTTCCAGTTAATCAGTGGTAGAATTTCATAATTATTAATAAAAATCCAATGCGAATAATTAAAATCTCTTAATTAATTCATTGAAAATTGTTTTAAGGACAGAATGAATGGATGAAATAAACAAACAATTCCCATAATAAAAACATGCTGATAAAGATAAAGAGCCATGAGGAATTTTTGATTAAAAATATTAAAAAAATTATATAAAATAAAATCTAAATTTTAAAATTTGGAATAAATAAGATGGAATTGCTGGCATAGTATCTAAATGCAAAGGACTTATAATACGTCGTTGAATGGGTAAAAATATAATATACAAATACAAATACAAAAATTAAACTAAGATAAATGCTTCATTAAATTTTTTAAAATGATATAATTATAAAATTATGAAAAATTTTTCTTTCAAAGATTATGTCAAAACCCCTCTCCAATTAATTTACATTTAAAGTACTTGATTTTGTTCGTTTGGTTGTAAATTTTTTTTAATTAAAATTATAAATGATTAAATAAATATAGTTGAAAAAACTTAGTATTGTTCTTAATTAAGACTAATAATTTGAATAAAAAATTAAATACTTAAGAATTGAAAAAATATTTTTAGGGCAAATTAATTTACATATTTAATTTTTAACGTAATTAGTTCGTCAATTAGATTTTAATAGATTCGTTACGATGAATCAAATACTATTTATCAACTTGAAGAAAATTTCAATTTCCAATATTTTTTGAACAACCATTCTTCAAGTTGATATATAGTATTTGATTCATCGTACGAATCTATTAAAATCTAATTGACGAACTAATTACGTTAAAAATTAAATATGTAAATTAATTTGCCCTAAAAATATTTTTTCAATTCTTAAGTATTTAATTTTTTATTCAAATTATTAGTCTTAATTAAGAACAATACTAAGTTTTTTCAACTATATTTATTTAATCATTTATAATTTTAATTAAAAAAATTTACAACCAAACGAACAAAATCAAGTACTTTAAATGTAAATTAATTGGAGAGGGGTAAATTTTATATAAAATTAAATATATTTCTAATTTTAACAAGAACGGTTATAGCAAAAAAAAAGCTGTAAAAAATTGAATAAACAATAATTCATCAAAATAATGAAAAAACAGTTAATCGAAAAATAAATCTAAAAACTCCAAATAATTAAACAAATATTTTTTATTCAATTAAAGAAAGTTTCCTGTAATTAAGGAAAAACGATTTTAAAATAATTGAAAAATTAGTTTAAAAGTATGTTAAAAAATATTCTACTAAAATGATTAATTAATAATCAGAATTTAAAAAGAAAACAAGAATATTTTATTTGAAAATTTAATTAATTAAAAATAAATTTTAGCTATCAACCTTAAGATATATAAACAAAACATAGTAATGAAAAAGCGATAAAAATACAATTAACGATAAATTTATTGCAATTTAATAAATTTCTTCATTTATAATTAAGCATTTTATAACTTTTTTCAATAAATTTTTTATTTTCTTTAAATTGCCTTTTTTAAAATTATAAAATCTTTTGTTTATAAAAATGTAACCTTCTCCATTTAAACTAACTCATAATATACAAAATTTTTGGTATTTTTTTGCAAATTCAATTTTGTTTGCTGTAAATTGCTTATAAATTTAATTTTTTTTAAGTTCAGTATTATAATTATTGATAATTTTAGTTGTTTTTTTTTAAATAAAACTTATAAACTATAAATAGATATTTTAGGTCTTTTTGTTTTGATAGATTATAATAAAAATTTGGTTTTAATTTTAAATTCCATTTCAACGGAAAATTGAGTATTATTTATTCAATTTTTAAATAATTGTTTTTATTTATTCTATTAAATGCCATTTGATTATTTACAAATTTTTAAATCTCGTGTGGATCTCTCGTCAAGGTATACACTTTTTGAACGATGTTTCGCATCAATTTTCTTTTATCCTTTAATTATTATTTTTTGTTTTTTATCTTTAAACTATTTGTTGTAAATTAAAATAATTATCCTTTCAACTCTTGTCGAGTGCAAAATTACCTTAAAACATTTCCTCTTGAAATATTAAGTAAGAGATAAATTTTATACTAAAGTTTCTGTAAATATTTAAATTTAATAATGAACTGTAAATAAATTAAAAATTAATTTGTTGTCTTATAAGATAATTAATAAATTAATTTTACATTTCTTTTACAATATTTTTAATAATTTTTCAATTATCGTACTCGCTGATTGTACTTCAGTTTTGTCTGAGGTCAATCTCGAAATCATTCTTCTTTATTTCTTTAAATTGTTTTATAACAGTAAAATTACAAAACTATTACCAAGCAAATCCATCCAGTAATGGGCCCTCTTCGGAAATTTTCTATTCTTTTTTATTTTCTCATTTTTAAATGCTAATATTTCTTTTAAATTTCATAATTTATTTTTTATTTTGTAGTAATTATTTTAGTCACATCTTTAATGCACATAATTTTATTCTTCTTAATTATATTTAAAAAATGCTTTCGTCTCGAACAATGATTGCTATTTTGGACCATTTATTTTTATTTATTCAATCTTCATTTAAAAAAAGTTTTTGTTTTTTGTAATTTTGTCAAACTTTACAATTGCTTAGATTTATTTCGAAATAATTTGTTTTATTATTGAGTAAATTATTATTCCTTTTAAAGCTTAAACCAAGTTCGAGAGCACTCATGCGTCACAGCAGCAGCAGTATTAGATACATTTTTTTTATTTAATTTACCAATTCGTATTTTCTTTTATTATTCATAATGTCTTTAATTTCATAATTAATTCTAAACAATTATTCTATAATAATAAATTTTACTATAATAGTAGTAAGACTTTTCCTTGTTTAATATTCGTTTTATTAACTATTTTATAAGCTTGGAAGGGTAATTATGTTATTGTATGAGCATTTATTAAATAAATATATACATGCAATTTATATGTGGATTAATCTTTGGGTTTGTATTTTAATTTGTTGATTTTTAATTGTCATTTATATTTTTTATTTTTTGTGTTTTATAATTATTTTTAAATTATCAAAATGTTCTCGAGCCCTTATATGTCTCCTATCGAGTCCCAGCCAATTGATTTATATTACAGTATCTTTCTCAGTTTTCATATTTGAAAACTCCAAATAACATATATAAAATTGAATTAATTTTTTATTTATTTTGGGTTGCGTTTTATTTTAAATTTTAAATAGAAAACAATTGTATTATTATAAAAACATAATAAAATAAAAGCATCGACTAATAATGTTTCTTTTAACTTTAAAAAAAAATAATTTTATCATTTAATTGTAAGCATATTTAGTAGAACTTATTTAATTTTTAAAATTTTTGCTTCTTGAATCATATTTAACACATTCTGTTAAATGATATTAAGATGAAGAAAAATTGAAGGTCCTCTGGTTTAGGATTAAAATAAGGATGAGTGAACTTTAGTTTTTTTCATTTATTTTCATAAGAATAATAAATATTATTTTTGGAATTTCTTTTTAAGCAATGTTTTTATTTGATTAATTAAATTAATTACCTAGCATTTTTGTGTGAACTTAGGTTTCAATAATTTAATCTTATTTACTTTAGTATTTTTTCGTATTTATTCAATATATTTTCAGGCTCTTAATATTGTTTTGATATTTTAATTAGTTTTTTTTCGTATTTATTCAATATATTTTCAGGCTCTTAATATTGTTTTGATATTTTCTTTAGTTTTTTTTTTCGTATTTATTCAATATATTTTCAGGCTCTTAATATTGTTTTGATATTTTCTTTAGTTTTTTTTTCGTATTTATTCAATATATTTTCAGGCTCTTAATAGTGTTTTGTGGCTAATTAGAATTATTTAAAAGATATTAGATTGGTTTTTCTTTAAATTTTCAATAATTTTTTCTTAATGGAAGTGCTTTTAATAAACTCCATGTCCAGTAATGATTCAATCCACATTTTTATTGGTTCTTCACTTTAGAGTGATCGAAATAACACAGAATAGAAGCATTATAATTTTTAATTTATTTTTAAAATTATTAACTTTCTTCATTTAAAATAAATCATTTTTAAGAAATATTTATTTATTTTTGTATGAAAAATTTATATTAACCTTTATTTATCATATTAAATACATAAACGATAATAATATGTTATGAAGTGCAAAAAATGTTTTTTTTTTATTTATTTATTTTTCATGTAACGAAATTAATAATACCAAAATAATTTGAATGCCTAAATTTCTTTAAAATATTTCATTTAATTCAATAACTTCTTTTGCTGTGGCTAGATTTATTGTCCTTTCGCCATTTTTGAATAAAAAGCTTGATAGTTTTACTTTTTTATTTGATCTTTCTGATTCTTATTTGAAATATTGGTCATATGATATATTTAATATTGATGATTGTTTTGCTAATTTGTAAGTTTTGGTTTATTAATATTAATATTTAATAACATTAATAAATTTAATTATATTGTATCAATATTTATTAAATATATTTTTATAGAAAACTTTTTATTAAATGCAAAATTCAACTATGCTTTATTTTGATTTGCTCCAAAAACATTCATTCATTCTTTTTATAAATATATTTTTATTTAGGTTTTTGTATGTTTAAATCGAATAATTCATTAAATAATATTTTAAAAATGATTTAAATTTCCAATTATTTAATTGTCATTATGTTAAGAATTTTATAAATTTTTCATTATAATATCGAGCAAAGTCCACGTCCCTTATATTATTTTGAAATTTAATTAAATTTTAATATATTTAAATATTTCAATTAAAGTAATCGTGATGGTTTCAGAATAATTGCTTTTATTTGTATGAAAACAAAGATTTTTATTCACATAATAAATTTTTTAATTTCTACTTTTATAGATTTATTACTTCATGATAATATAATTATTTTGATTTTGTTTTGGTTTTTGATCAAAATTTTGGAATATATTTATTATTTATCTTGAAACAAAATTTATTTGTCTTTTTATAAGATTCATTTATGAATTCGAATTTATTTTTATTAATAAACTATATTTAATGGATTGTTTTATCTTTTTATCTACAATTAAATAATTAGACAAATTTTAATGATGTGTTATTTATTTTATGGGTAAATTTATATTTTATATATCAAATATCAGGTTTTAAATTAGGCCGTTAATTCTTGTAGAGTTCAGTGTATTCTTGAACATCTTTGCCCTCACTATTACTTTTAAAAATTTAGTTGCACAAAATTCATCTTTCTATTTTTACTTCAAGATAGAACTTTAAACGAAAAAAATAAAATATATTGCGGTAGTTTTTTTTATCAAGCCAAGCTTTTACATTAATTAATTTGTTACTTTTTTTGTTTTCATTCGAAAGTTTGTTGTTTCAAAATTAATTTTATTTTATTTATTAATTATATAATTTTTCCAGGCTTTATTCATCAACAATTTGACTTAAAATTATTATTTTTTAATAATTTGTCTTTTGATAATAAAAAAAAATACCAAATATTCTAATGGAAAGAAGTCGATGGTTGTCTTCATCTATGGCTTGTCATTTTCTTAATGACATAATTTTTATAATTTAAATATTTTTGTGAAATAACTTGTTATCCATCAGTATTTGCAACTCATTAATGATCAGGCTATTTAATGAAACAATATATTAATAAATATAATCACTTGCAGAAATATTATCTTTTATATTTTGAATTAGAAATTTTATATTTTTGACGTTTCGTTTTTTGAAAAGAAAATTATTTGTAATTGCATTTTTTCTTTGTTTTTAATTTTAAATAAAAAATAATTTTAAAGTTATTAATTTATTTGAGAAATTCATTCATATTTTAAATGGTGTTTTATGAATAAGTTGTTCTTTTATAATTTTTTACATTTTTTTTACTCAATTCTTATTTTCTGGATATTGATTTGATTTTTAAGTTCCTCGCATTTTCTCAATTATTAAAATATCTTCCAGCTAATTTTATTTACAACAAAACATTTGTTTTTAAATATTCTTTTTTAATTCAACAAAAACAATTATTGTTTAAAAATCATATTAATATTTCATAAATTCAAAAAGGAAAAAATCATTTTCTTTAATTCTCGGGTACAAGAGCGAGCATTCTTTCATAAGTTGCCTGTGATTTATTTAAAGCTTGTCAATGATTTGTAGATAATATTTTAAATTAGGCTTTTAATTTGTTTGCAAAATATAGTAGCAATAATTATTTTGGGTATTTAATGTTATAAAACAATTTATTAGACTTAAGACAAAAAAAAATTTAATATTTTCAATTTAAATATTATTTTAAAATTCAATTTTTGAAATAATTTCGTAACTTATTCTCTTTATTTTTTGCAATATATAAAAAAAAATTCTTTTTCATTTTAATTAATTCAAATTATGTCAACATGCTTATAAATGATATTTTCGTCTTATAAATTTTTGTTAATATTTTACTAGATCGCTTGCTGCTATATTATAAAATTTATATTTTGTCCTAGAAATTATTTTTCAATTTATTTATTCATTTATTTTTTTCAATAATTTTACCAATTTTAAATCTTTAATGGTTTTTATATTCCTATAATTGTTATATTTAATAATTTAAAGTAATTTATGTATATAAATGTATAATTTTAAATATTTTCTTTTTAATAAGCGTCCTGATCTCCGTACAACTTCAAGAGATGTTGCCATTCGCATGATGAATTTTATATATCAAAATCATATGTATTTATTTACTTTTTTACCGGTAATTTTTTCTAACATAATTCATATAAATATTTATTGAATAGCTAATAAATTTTATTTGTTATTTGTATTTTTATCGCTTTTTTATTACTATGTATTCTTTAAATTTAATCAATCAATTTTAAAAATTTTCTATGTGCTGTTTCAAATCATTTATTTTTTATTTATTTATTATATCTTTTATGCATATTTAATTTTATCTCGAGATTTAAGAATAGGCATGCCGTCGGAAATCACCTTCAACAAAGATATGAAGTACTAGTAATAATTTTTAACTTCGATTTAAGAATTTTTGTAATTTTCTCGTGATGAAGATTAAAATTTTTTTGTATTAAGTTAATTAAATAAATATTATTTTTGGCTTTGGATTATTTCAGTTTTATTGCAGAATAAACGAATAAACAATATTATTTTTTTAATTGAATTGACCAATTTTATAAATTTATTGAATATAATCTTAAACTCGTTTTTTCATTATAACAGAAAATTTTCTACAATTGTATAAGATTATTAAATATTTTCTTATTTTTAATTTGTTAAACTTTTGAGCTTATAGATTTTATTTTTTTCTATTAACTGTTTTTCATTATTTGTGATGATGGTCTTTCATTCAATCTTTTTTACAATTTTTTTTTCTTAAATAGTTCTTGTTATAAATTCGATTTAATTGCACTGAATTTCTTATAAAATTAAACATTTTTAAAATTAGTATTATATGAATTTGATATTTTAATTATTATTTATTAAAATTAATAATTGATTAAATAAATATATTTGAGAAAACAATAGTATTCTTTTAATTAAGAAATAAAAATTTAAAAAATAATTTTATTAGGCCATTCTCCTGCTAAGTTGGTTCTGGTTCAAGTTGTTGAACGTCGTCCAATATATTTACATAAACAGAAACTTCATTAGGTATTTAATTTTTAACCTAATTAGCTATTTTTAATAGATTCGTTCAAATTGTATTTATCCTCTATTTTTTGTCTTTTTCAGATATAACAATGCTATTTTTTTATTAATAGTTATTCCAACTCATGAATCATAAACCCCATCAATTCTATTGATATGAATTTTACGAGGAATCGAATACTATTTATCAACTTGAATAATGGTTATTCAAAAAATATTGGAAATTGAAATTTTATCTTTAAATAAATATAATTTCAGACAATTACAATACTAAGGTTTTATCCTCGTTTGATTACTCAGTTTTGACATAATCTTTAAAAGAAAAATTTTTAATAATTTTTTAATTATATCTTTTTAAAAAATTTAATGAAGCATTTATCTTAATTTATTTTTTGTATTTGTAATTTTTATTTTTACCCAATTTTATTTTATATAATTTTTTAAATATTTTTAATCAAAAATTCCTCATTGCTCTTTACCCGCTTTGAAAAGAATTGTCATTCGGGATGATTTTAGTGTTTATCAGCATGTTTTTATTATTGGAAATTGTTTGTTTATCTCCTCCATACATTCAGACCCTTTTACAAAAATTTTTAATGAATTAATTAAAGAGGTTTTAATTATTCGCATTGGATTTTTATTACTAATTACGAATTATTCTACCATTTATTAGATGAAAAATATTTTATTTATACCAATTATTATTATTAATATAGGAAATTTGAATGCAATCCATTTGTAGAGAAGAAAACATAGAAAGTATAAAATTTCTCAAATGAATTTTTAATTCATACAATATTTTTTTATAACACTATAACTGTACGATTTTTCTGTAAAAGCAATATTTGTTTGAGAATCTGGAAATTATTATACTACAATGGTCATTATCATAAATTAAAGTGTTGTGAATTTATTTTTTTATCTTAATAACTTTAACCTAGGGATATTTAAATTTTATTTATTCAAATATTTTTATTCCAAAATAACTTAAACTCGTAGGATAATTTGATTTTGTAGATCAAAAAAAATTGCGTTTTGATCATAAGTTATATCCCGTTCATTTGAAAAAATTTCATTAAGTAATTACATTATTATATTTTTATTAGGTTCTTTTAATGTGTTATTTGATTTTTTATTTTATGTTTTAAATTTTGGGTCTTTTCATATTAAAACAATTCCAAAAATATCCCGAAGAAATCACTATTTTGGTGCTTCGTAATTAAAATAGTGAAAATTCACTCTTTTGGCGGTCTGTCAGTAATTTTTCACTATTTCGACATTCTTTTGGAAATTCCTTATTAAAAATGCAATAAAACACCCCTTTGAACCGAACTAAAATTTTTTTCAAAAATGCACTCGCCTAAGAATCGGGCTAAAATTTTTTTTTTCTAAAATACGAAAATATTAAATAATTTTATAAGAACATATTTTTTAATTTGAATGATTTTTTGGAATATTTAAAGACAGTTTCCATTGTTTTATGCATTATAGTAATTAAATGAATTTAAAATTATTCAACATAAATAAAACATCTTTTTTATTATCTCGCTCTTTTTTCTTGATTAAATAATCATTTAATTTTATCATATTTATATAAATTAAAAGTTTTCAATTTTTTATATTATTTTTGTTGATTGGTTTGTGCATATAGATTCAATAATAATAAATTTTTCACAATAATCAAAATACAATTTTTCTATAGTATTATAAAGCATCGAAATTATTTCTTTTAAATTGTTCTTTAAAGTTAAATTCAATTTTAAATAAATTAACACAAAATAATTATTCCTCTATATTAAAAACTGTTTTTGAGATTTATTTGTTTATGTAGCGGTATCTCTTTTTTCTTTAATTTAATTATTTTTTATTGATACCAACAATATTAAAAATGAAAATTTATTTGTTTTAAAATTGTATTCAACTGGGAAGCATTTAGAGGTTGCTCCTCCATTTACCTTATTTTGCGACAAGATTTATTCTTTTGATTGCATGTTTTTCTTCATTTAATTCATTTTGCATTTTTTTGAATTTTCATTTTATATTATTTAAATATAATTTTTGTTTTTTTTATCCTTTGTTTGTTTCAAATTTTCTTTGAATATTTGAATTAAAGATTTTAGCGAAATGGATGTATAAAATATTGTAGTAATTATTTGTTATGTTTTTGAATAATATATGAAATTCGTAGTCGCCCCATTATATGTTCTTTTGTTTTAACAATAAATTACTGTCTATGTCCATATTCCGTAATTATTTCTTGTGTTGAAATTAGAGCTGAGCGGGACTGGGATTTTTGAGAAAAACCGGGACCGGGATTTACCGGGACCAGAAAAGTCGGGACCGGGACCGGGACCGCGAAAAAACCCGGGACCGGGACCAACCGGGACTTTTCCCAAGAGAAAATTTTTTTGAAAAATTTTAAAAATTTTTGGTGAATTTTGTTACAAAAATTTCCTAAATTCAAAAAGGTATCCATAAAATTTTTTAATTTCGAAGAATTTTTCCATTATTCATTGTAAAATTTTTAAAATTTTCACTTCAGGGGGGGGAATTCTTGGAATTTTCTGAGTCCCAAAATTCTGGATTTTTCTAACAAATTAACAATCTCTTAAAATTTTTAAGTCGCTGTTTTTGTGGCAATGTTTTTTCAAAAAACTTTTGGAACATTGGGAGGGGGCGGGGTCCGTCGGTGCCGATAGGCGCCGCCGGAAAAATTTTGAGTGAGATTTTATAACAGAATTTGCCAAAAAATGACCAAATATTAGGTTAATTTGTGGTTTTAGGCTGTTTAAAAAAGGTAAAAATATAATTTTTATGTAGAAATATTTTTTATTAATTAAATTTCAATTGATATTGGTAAAGAAAAAAGAAAAAATTATATTTACATCGGGGAATTGAACCCAAGGGACAAATAATGAAAGTCAAAAGGTTTAGCCACTTATCCACTTATGCATATGAATAAATAATTTATTTTTTTTCTCAAAAATTTTTTCTTCTCTACCAATTTTCTTCTCTTTTCTCACCCAGACCCCATTCTTACCAGTGCTTATTTAGTCCCGCCGGGACCGGGACTGGCAAAATCGGGACCGGAATTTCTTTTTTTTCAAAAACCGGGACCGGGACCGGGACCTGAAAAAACCGGGATTTCCCGCCCCGGTCCCGGTCCCGGTCCCGCTCAGCTCTAGTTGAAATATATGAAAATTAATAAGTATATTTTATTTATTATTTTATTTAAAATGTTTGTTGTTTTTATCCCGTTCTTTATCTCAAATTCTATTAAATATTGAATTTTTTATTGAGTTATATTATTAGACATTATTTTGTGCTTCCTGGATCGTTGTACCATGATTTTATAATTCCTTGATAAACTCGATGATTTAAATTCTTAATTCAATTGATAATCAAGATAAACATTTAATCTATTTTATTTAAAGTCTTACTTAAATTACTGTAGCTATATTTTTTTAATCGATTTTTAGTTTTAAGTTGTTTTCTTAATTTTTTTAGATTAATATCTTGTTTGTTGACATTAAGTTTATCTTGTAGAGCATCGGCTGTTTTATTTATAGCTGATATGATACAAGTTAGGCGGGTAATTTCATTTTTTACATTTTTTAGGATTTTAAGCTTTCCTTTTTAAATAGATTTTTTAAAATTTTCTAAAAAATTTTGTTTCAATTTTTAGCATCCACTGCAAACTCTTGCAACAAGCTGAAATCAACGACATGTCGCAGAAAAATAACGAAGTATATGATGAATTTTTTGTTTGATTCTAAAACCAATAAGCATTAATTAATAATATTTTTATCATAATTTTAAAATAATTCTTCAATTAGTTAAATATCAGTTCTATGCATTTATTCGAAGAAAAATGATATTTTACTTTACAATGTCCTAATTTAAAAATTGGTTGCGTTAATAAGATTTTATATCTGTCGCTATTTTACACATGGCGCGGTCGAATCGATCCTTTTTTGATGAGAAGACATACCGTAATATTATTGTATAATAGTTTGTTTATATTATTTATTTCATTTAACATAAAAATATATAGAATACTTTTTGAATAAAGATTTTTCATTTATTGTTTTCATTATTTCATGGTTTTTAATCATTTATTAAAGCTGGGCGATTGAGGCAGTAAAAATTTGGTTTTTTTTTTAAATTTTCGATTTCTAAATTTCATTTTAAAACTATTTATTATTCGGAAAGATGATAAAAATTCATTAAAATTTAAACTTATTTAATTGTTTTTTGAGATTTAATGAGATCCACGTTTTATAATTACATTTAATAAATTTATTTTCGTTTTTGCGAAAATTTTTCAATATTTTAACAATTGTCGTTCGTCGCCCAAGCTTAAAGAGGGCTACCGGAAAATCCGAAAATGAACTAAAATTTGAAAAGAGTTTTTTAGTATAAAAATCTAGTGTCCAAAGTACATGAAAAGTAAATAAAAAATCAAAAGAATATACGTGGAGACCCAGAAAACTAAAAACCAAAGCGAGGAAATAATTTCTTGCTTGTCAAAATTAGTGCATCAGGGTTAAGCAATTCGCCCATTTTCTTGTATCCCAAACCAACTTTTTTTGGCTACTATTTTACATGCACTCGCTAATATAATGCGAACCAATTAATTAATCAGTAGGCAATAATATACCTTTTATGATGCTAAAAAAATTTAAATATTTTATTTCACTGTCGGATTGTCTACTTTAAGTGGAATATTTGACTTTAATTTTAATTATTTTCTATTCAGCAGAATCACAGAAATCCCACTTTGTTTCAATAATAGCGGAGCACTTATACATACACATAATATTTTAACCAATACATACACATAATATTGTTTTTTAACCACCAATATAATTTTTTTTAATATTATTAAATTTGCTTTGACATAAGACGGATGGTGAAGTATTAAAATAATTTTTTATTATACATCTTTTAAGATAGCACCATGCTAAGACTTTATTAATATCTTTTTCTTGTTTATTTCTCCATCCGTTCGATCTTTATTACAAAAGTTTTCAACGAATTATGAAAGAAAAGTTTAATTATCCGCATCGGATTTTTATTATTAAGTTACGAATTATTTTAACATTCATTATTTGGAAAATTTTTATTTAATACCAATTATTACTTTATTAATATAGGAAACTTGATTGAAATACATTACAGAGAAGAGAATGAAGAAAGAATCAAATTTATTTCAAAATAAATTTTTATTTAATCATAATAAATATTTTTTATTTTATATTACAACTGTACGCGTTTTTAAAGCAATATTAGTTTGAGAATCTATTAAGTATTGCAATAAACTGATCATTTATCAATAATTAAAGTATACTTAATTATTTCCATTATCTTCATAATTATTTCAGGCATTAATAGTTATAAATTTAAAAGTATAACTATTATTTAAATATTTTTTATTAAAATTATGTTTAATTTATTTCAGACTTTTACTCCTAGGCTAATCGGATTTTTGACATCTACAACAATGCTCTTTCATGATAAATTAGGTTCCTTTCAATGAAAAACTTTAAATTTTAATAATTATTTTTTCTTATATGCTAGTATTTATAAAAATATATTCATTTCGTTTTTTAAATTTTTAATTTTTCTAAATATTCCCACGCTATCTACTATTTTGTCATTTTTTATTTATGACTTTTATTTGGACTTTGAAGGATTTTAAATTTTTTAATCCATTTACAAATTTTGCATCGTAGTTTTCTTTAATTTTATTCATTTCTTATTTTAAAGATTGGGTACCAAACGATTTAGTTCCATCATTTGAGGAACCAGGAAGGCTCGCAAACTCGAATATCTCCATGCACTTGTCACACATTATTAATAATATAAGTTTAGTTTAGTTTCAATAATTTCTTTCTTAAAGTTTAATTATTAATGATTTTTATTTATGGATCATTTTTTAATTTGTGTGAAGTTTTGGCTTACAAAAATTTTGTAATTTTTCTTATCATAATTGGTTTTATATTTTGTTGAAAACCATTTTGAGAAAATTATTATTCGCTTTTCATACTAATGTAGCGTAATTTTTTTTAATCAAAATATAAATTTTATGCAATGGTTTATTTAATGTCTTTTAGATCGGCATCATTAAATATACAAATCTAAATTTTAGAACATTTTTAAATTAGTTTTATAATTATTTTTTTGTTTTATAAATATAATTAATAATAAAATATTTTTTGAGAACCTTTTTATTTTAAATGATTTTTGCGTTTTTTTAATGATCGGGTTCCATTGTTTTACTCATTACATTAATTTAATGAATTCATTTTCTTGAATTTTTTATGTAAAAATATTATGCATAATAAAAACGAATATATTTTTATATGTTAAGAATATGAATAAGTTATTTTTTGCTTTTGTGTTTTTTACGGGAAAACCTCTCTTTTCGCATTAATTTCCATTAAAAAAATTAATTTATCATTTAATCTAATATTAAATTTTTATTATTTACATTTAAAATTTGCTTTTAAATATTATTTTTAAAAATTTCGTGTATATTATTTATTAATATGTCAAGGTTTACTGCCGAATTAATTTAATTTATTAAGTATTATTCATTTTACTTTCTAAATGTTTTTTACGATTGTTTCTTGCATGTATAATAATTTCTTTTCTTAAGCTGCTTTACGTAAACTTGCTCTCTAAGTTGGTAAATCCCTTGTTTGCTGTTGTGTGTTATCCACGTTCTCCACATCTTATCAGTTTAATTTTTAGATTAAATATATTGATCTGTTTTTAGTTTTTATACAAAATTGCCTTTATTCTCTTTTTTTTAAATATTTGTATTTGTTTTTTATTTTCTTATTTATTTTTACATAATAATGGTTTCATTTGCTGCCATGATATTCAAACTTTGTTCCCTTAACTTTTCAAATTATTATTTTATTAGTTTTTTTCACGATAATTTTGTTGAATATATTTCTATTTAACATTTCTTTTTTTATCTTGCTCTCTTCATATCAAGTGTGGGTAATTAATTCAGAAAGTCAAAATTTTTAATTTATATTCTTTATTTTTATTGTATGAACTGCAATTAAGGTAAATAATTTATTGCTTTGTTCTAATTGCTTCTTTTTATTATTCAAAGATTTAGTAATTGTATCTCTTGCCACCTCATCTTTATTACCAACGGACTTGACTGATTTGTGACGCTTAAGTGTTAAATATATTGATATCAACTATCTTAACTTTGTCTTTTGAATATAAATAAATTAAAAACAAAATTTTTCGATATACTTATCAGCAAATGCTTCCCATTTATTCTTTTTTTTAAATATTTAACCGTATAGTTTTACAATTTTGTTATTTTTTAAAATTAATTTATTTTTATTAAAAATTTATCCGTTTATTATTAATATTTATGTATGAAAGTATATTTCAACTAATTTATTTTCTATAATAATACCTTTTATTTTTTGGAAAACTTTTAATATTTTATTTACATATATAATTAATTATTTAGAATTGATTGTGATTATTTTTTGTATATTATAAAATAAATGCTATCATAAAATTTTAATCAAAAAAAAACAATAGTTTTTACATTGCCATTTAATTATTAATAGTTTCTTTTTTTTAATTATATTTAAGCAGAATTTTTTGATTAGGTTTTGTACTGGTCCAAAGCCGCTCTCAAATTCATCATTACAAATATTTTATTAGTTTTTAAATATTCATTTATTAAATTAAATGACTTTTTTAACTTTCAATAATTTTACAATTTCTCATATGTCGTTTCAGTATGCATAAACTTGATCATTTAATTCTTAACTCAATTATAAATCAAGCTTTAAATTAAATTTTTTTTATTTAGATTTAATCTTTTGAAATTTTGTTTTATTTCTGAAACCTGGGCATACATATATAAATGTGTAATTTAAAAATTTTCCTTTTTAATAATATTATATTTTTAGTGTAAATTATTTTTTGTGTGTTTTTCATGTGTTGTATGCTGGCTGCTCTTCCGCCACTTTCTGGTTATTCGTTTCGCATGAATGAACATTCTTATATTATTATAGAAACAAATTTACTTAGCAATTCCTTTTTCATTTTTTTTTAAATTTTGTTTAAGGGTCGTTTTGTAAAAAAATTTTAATTTTTCAATATAAAAAATTTTTCATTTTTTTATTCTATTTTTTTATTTGTGTTTTTTGTAATTTAAAAAATATTTTACAAAATTCATATCACGAACTCTAACTTTTTTTTACCATTTTTATTATTTCAATAATTTTTTTGTTTTTTTCGTTTTTTTAATAATTTTTATGTTGAATATTTGTAATATAATGTTATGTTTAAACCATAGCATCATCAAATGTTAAATAAGATAGATATAAAGTTTAGATTTAAACATTTTGAAATAGTTAACTGAAAATAAATGAAAAATTTTATCATTGTCTAAAAATAATATTATTAATTTAAACAATTAAATTCACGTGACGATGCGGAATCCTCACAAAAAGTGGAATCTTCGCATTTTATTGCAAATATATTGTGTTAATTTTCATTGATTTATATATAATATTAGATGATTTTTCATAATCAATTAATCCTGGCTGAACTCGTAAAATTATTTATTTCATATATATAGTCTATTATTAGTTTATGCTCAATGGCACCTAAACTTTGCAGTTTTTTTTTGTTGCAAAATCTGACACTTTATTTTTATGCTTGCAAAAAATCCAAAATTTAAAATCAAATTATTTAACATAAAATCAAAATTACTTTCTTAATGCAAGTTATTACAAATTATTTCTATTATATAGCTTGTTTATTGAAATTTTTAGGGTACATGTCAATATACATAAACAAAAAAATGTGCTGATAATCATTTGAATAAATTTCAATTTGACCGTCTATTAATTTTAATTATAATTTTCGATTGAATTTATTTAAAACATTCTTTTAACATTATAATTAATTTTAATAGGTCATTCATTTATTTGAAATTTAATTATCCTGTTTCCTAATAGATGGCGAATTTATAATTCCAGGATTTGATATTTAATTCTTATTGAATATTGTATTTTTTGATATACTTCGTTGTATAAGTTATATGTTCAAAATCATCATATAGCAAAATATAAATAATCTAATAAGAAATATTTTTTATATTAAATGATTATATTTAAAAAGATGTTTTATTATTTTATGCATTACCTTAATTTTTAAATTAGTTTTATGTGTAAAAATATATTATTCTTATCAAAATAATTATTCTTTTTACATTCATGTCTTTTTGCGCGGGTAATCCATTTACATCTATTCTTCAAAAAATAATATTTGAATTTTTAATATATTATTTTATAAATTATCACAAAAATGAAAAACAAAATTTTCGACGGCATATATTATTAGACAATTGTATTAAATTTTTTTTTAATGTTCACGATAATATAAGTTTTATACTTAAAGTTTCTGTAAATATTTAAATTTAATAATGAATGGTAAATAAAAAAAATTAATTTGTTGTCTTTAAAGATAATTAATAAATTAGTTTTTTTAATAATTTTGCAATTATCGTACTCGCTGATTGCACTTCTTTTTGACTAAATCAATTTCGATTGCACGTCTATTGACACACGCGGTTTCCACGCATTATTTTCGTTTTTTTCAAATCATTATTTCTGTAATTTTTTTTCTTTAAATTGTTTTATAACAGTAAAATTACAAAACTATTACCAAGCAAATCCAACCATTAATAGGCCCTATTCGGGGAAGCTTGAAAATGTTCTCTTCTTTTTTGTTCTCTCATTTTTAAATGCTAATATTTCTTTTAAATTTCATTATTAATTTTTATTCTGTAATAAATATTTTAATCACATCTTTAATGCACATAATGTATATTCTTCTTTATCATATTTAAAAATGCTTTCGTCTCGAAAAAAAAGTTGCGATTTTGGATCTATTTATTTATATTTATTCAATCTTCATTATATAAAAAAAAAGTTTTGTTTTGGTAATTTTGTTAAACTTTACAATTGCTTAGATTTATTTCGAAAAATATTTTTTTATTGTTGAATAAATTATTATTCATTTTAAAGCTTAAACCAAGTTCGAGAGCAGACATGCGTAACAGTAGCAGTAGTAGATACATTTTTATTTATTTAATTTACCAATTCGTATTTTTTTTATTCATAATGTCTTTAATTTAATAATTAATTCTAAACAATTATTCTATAATAATAAATTTTACTATAATAGTAAGCCTTTTCCTTGTTTAATATTCGTTTTATTAACTATTTTATAAGCTTGGAAGAGTAATTATGTTATGTATGAGCATTTATTAATAAATATATACATGCAATTTATATGTGGATTAATTTTTGGGTTTGTATTCGCGCGCACCATAAAATGCGTTAACACGCGCTGATTTACTGTCGTTCCATGGTTGCAGGATTAAGCGATTATGATGCAGTGCTAGCTACCATTATTTGTTGACACCTTCATAATTATTTTATTTTTTAATTTTTATTAATTTTCAAAGGTCTAATATTTTGAAAATTGCCATTTATAAAAAAAGATTTATTTGATGTTTTTGGCTTTCTATTTTAAAAAATAAAAATGTTATCTTAATTTTTATTTATATTAATTTTTGTCTTTCAATTCACATAATAAAATCTTTATAGATTAAACTCCAATTTTTTGGCATGATTTTTATAAATTCAATTCAGTTATTTATTACATTCATTATTACTTTATTAATAAATAATTTTAAAACTCAATAATTTTCTGTGCATATTTTACTTTGTTTTTAAGTATTTATCTAAGTTTATTTTTTATATTTCTATATTATATTTATCCATTCAACTACATATTGTTATCGGTTGTATGCAATGAGACACTATGCCAACAATTTCATTATTTATCTATTTATTTTGAAACCTTTATTTTTAATTTTAAAAATTATTCTAAATAATAAATTTTTCTATAATTGTAAGGTTTTCCTTGTTTAATATTCACTTTATTAACTATTTTAACACGCTTTACTTGGGCAGTAGCGCGTGCCATCGTCATTTTTTTTGATACCTTCAAAATTTTTTTCTTGTTTTTTTTTAATTTTCAAAAATCTTTAATATGTTGAAACTCGCCGTCATATTTTCTAATTTTCGAAATATATAGGTTATTTGAACTTAATTTATATTATTTTTTAATTTTAAATTACATAATTAAATAATTATATGTAGAATAAAATCCCAAAACGATGATTTTTACAAAATAAATGCCGTTACTTAGTACTTTTTATTAAATAAGTAATTTAATTTTTCAGTGTTTGTTTTTCACATTCATTTTTCTTTTATAATTTTAGTATTTTTTAAATTTTTAGGTCTTCTTTTATATTTGTTAGCAGACTTTGACTGTAAATGACCAAATTTTGAGATTTTGGGCTAATTTTTTAAGGAAAAACCGGCCCCCCCTCGATGAGAAGGGTCCCCAATTTTGGGGCACTTTGCGGGCGAAGGAGGTGGGGGGGGGGTCGATCCTCCCCCCTTTTTTTCATGTATGAATCAATTATACATATTTTATTGCTTTTGGATGGATAATTGATAAAACTATAATTAAAAAATCATAATAGAAATAACTAACAATGTTTATTACTAAATTTTCAGTTGAAAAATCTTATTATAAAACTTCAAATTAAAATTCTTTGTATATTTTTACAGCTTAATGTAATTTTGTTTTTAAACAATTTTGTACCTTATTTTAATATTTTCACTCTTATAAATATTTTAATGGAAAGAAGCCAATGATTGTCGTCATCGATGGCTTGCCATTTTTTAAATGATTGATAATTTTTGTTTTCAAATATTTTCATGTTGTTGCCAGCAACTTTTTATCCATCAGAAAGAATAATGTATTTTATTCATTTTTTAAAAATATTTTAGTGAAACAAGTTCTTTTTTATTGTTTTAAAATTTTCGGACTCAATTCTTGTTTTCTGGGCCATCGACTTACTACTTAGCATCGCCATTTGGTTATTTATTAAAACTATCTTTCCATTATTTATTAGTTATTTGTTTATTCATTTATTTTTTTTAAGCTTTTATCCATTTTAATATATTTTGTTGTATGATTTATAAAAAATTTTCATCAAGTTCACCAATCAGCGCCTCAATTTCTGCCTTTATTGTAGCAGGCATTTCATTATTAACATATTACTTTCGGTGTACACATTGTTATTTTCGTTAGAATTATTTTTTATTAATTATATTTATAAGCATCTCATTGCTATGTCTATTGTTTGAATCCAGAAATAAATTAAATTTATTTTACTTTATTTAATTGTTGAAATTATTTTTATTTTTTATATTATTAGGTATCCTCATATCAATAAAAAGGAATCAATTTTAAGTACATCACTTAACCAGAGTCTTATTTACCTAACTTCTATTAATATTAAATGTCACGTCCGTTAGCACAAAAGCGCAGGTGTTCGTTAAGTGCTAATTTGCATGAGTGAATATTATTTAAAGTCATACTAATCAATTTACTTAGCAATTTTTTTCTTTCATTTTTATTCTATTAATGTCGTTTTATAATAATTAAATAAATTAAATTCAATTATTTTTGATTTTTTTAATCACTTTTTTGTTACTATGTTTTGTTTAAATTGAAATAATTTTGTAATTTTATAAGTGCTCTTTCAAAGCATCCCTTTTTATTTATTTTTATTATATTTAAGGTAGAATATAGAGCTAAGATTTGTTTTTAATTAATTAAAAATTCAAAACTTTTGTAAAGGTTTGTTTGTTTTTAATTGATTCACTTTTATCTTTTCTATTATTAAACGAAAACTTTCTTTTTTGTATTATTTTAATTTTATGCTCATTTTTATTCATCATACAATGTAAAATTTCTGTGATAGAGTAAATGATGTAGAAATGTTTTAATATTAAATTTTATTTAATTTACATAAATATTCGAATCTCCTTATTTTATTACATTTTTCTCATCACTTTTCTTTCCGGTAATCTACAAAAAAAAATATTTTTTGCCATTTTAACTCTTTATTGTAAAATATAATTATTTTTTAAACTCCGTCGGGCATAAAATAATCCATGCTCTTCTTCTTTTAAAAAAGCAAATTAAAATTAATTTTTTTGGTATATTTAAATTTTTAATTGTTTGCTTGAAATAAACTTAAATAAGATATATAAGCTTTTTTTTTAATTTATGAATATATTTTAAATTAATTATTAACTGAAAAAGGTTTAAGTATTAAATTTGTCATATATAAGATAAACCAATTAATTAAATTTGTATATTTTATAATATTTTTAATGACTTTGTAATTCTTAGATATGTTTTTATGTTGCCTGAGCCGATTTTTGCATGCTGGTTTTCCCGCAGCGGTTCCGATCATTTTAATTTTTTTAATTATTTTTTCCTTTAAATTTTTTTTTCTTTAAATTATTTGGATAGCGGTGAAATTAATGAAGTCATTACCATATCATTCCATCCAGTACAGTCTCTCTTTTGCAGGAAGGGTGAAAGACTATTCTTTTTCATTCTTTTTTTTATTTTGGTTAATATTCTTTTCATTAATTATCGGTGCCTCCTAATAATGCATGTAAGAATTTTATAATATCTCGTTAAACAAATAAAATGACATTTTAATTTTCGTAAATGTTTTAGATACTTTGTATTTTATCATTTTTATTTCATTTAAATTATTGAAATGGAAATCCCATACGTAATATTATTCTCTTTTTTCTTCTCGCAATCATAAGTTGTGATAATTTCACACTAGGTCTGTTTTTTGATTTTTTTGATGTAATTTATGGATTCATTTATCAATTAAAGAGCCAGGAAGGCATATGCAAGTCGTAAATTAAGGTTATTAATAATATAAATTTTAATTTAATTTCAAATTTCTTTATTAACTATTTTAATTCTTAAGAAATTTTATATATCATAATAAAATGGAATATATTTTAATAATATAAATATATTGTTTTTTACTTTTGTGTTTTTTTGGGGAATAGCCTCTCTTTTCGCACTAATTCTCCTTAAAAAAATTTCATTAATCATTTAATTTTATATTAAATTTTTACATTTATTATTTGCTTTGAAATATTATTATTTTTATAAATTTCGTGATATTATTTATTAATGTGTCAAGGGT
This sequence comes from Heterodera schachtii, assembly GCA_023374025.1. Taxonomy (NCBI): domain Eukaryota; kingdom Metazoa; phylum Nematoda; class Chromadorea; order Rhabditida; family Heteroderidae; genus Heterodera; species Heterodera schachtii. Next base: position 484,121 of record SIJG01000006.1, on the reverse strand, counting down.
TACTGCCTAATTATCTTATAAGCTAATTTTTAAATTAAATAAATGTATATAATGCTTGTGTATTTATTTTTTTAGTTTATTGTATTATTAATGTTTTAAAATTTTTGTTCGTTTTTTATTTATAAAATTGCCTTTACTCTCTTCTTTTTTAAAAATATCTGTATTATCATTTTTTATTTTCTTTTTTATTTTTACATGATTTAACTTGCTGCCTTGTGTTCACCCTTATCTTTTCAAATTATAATTTTTTAGTTTTTTAAGATGCAAAAAATTGAGTAATATTAATTAGTTTTATTGAAATATTTCTACTAAAATTTTACATTGTATTTCTCTAAATCATAAATAACAAATTCAAATTTATTTCAATATAATAAGTAATTTCTTTTTTTATGATCTCGCTCTCTTCATATTAATTTTATTTTTATAATATTCATTATAAGTTAAAGGTTTTCATTATTCTTCTGTTATATTTTTAGATCTATATAAATCACAAAAATCCACAAATATTTTAAATAAATTAATTAATTTCTCATTTATAAACATCTGGGTAATTAGATCAGAAAGTCAAAATGTTTTATTTCTATTCTTCATTTTATTTTGAAGAACAATTTGTAAAACAAATTTTATTAAAAAGGATTTATAGATTAAATATTTATTTATGGTATATCGGCTAATTTATTTCATGAATAAGGAAAAGGCACCCGAGAAGTGATCAATGTTTTTTTAATTTGAATTATCTCAATCCTACTCAAATATAATTTGTAGATGTCATAAGACCGTTGGGAAATTTGAATGTAAATATACTATCGAGATTTCAATTTCGGATAGATTTAAATATTTTATATTTATATATGATCAAATCAACAAAACTTTAATAAACTATTATGCAGAAAATTTTAGATAAGAACTAAAAACTCGAAATTTGGACCTTTAGACTTTTCCAATTCAGTTCGGGTCAAAATGGATCTTGTAATCTTCGACCCTGAAAACCTCAGACAAATTTTGACAATATAAAAATTTATAAAAATGGATATTATAAATATTTAGCCATTTTGGCCAAAAAAATGGCGGTGAAAATGTTTTTTTTACAATTTTTGGTTGTGTATTTCCCAATTTTACTCATGCGAATAAGTAGTATTTGCAAAATATTTCTTCCGTGCATTAGAACCATTTTTTATTGAGTAAATGTGAATTTATTAAATTGGGATTTCGACTCTTTTTGAGCCCGGTTCCGGGGTTTGAAATGGGACGAAATAAATGTCAGAATTGGGTTCTCCGAATGCGAAAATGTTTTTAAAATTTTGTAAAATTATAAAATTTTTGTAAAAAAAGATGTGATACTATATCTAAATTAAACTATTACCACCACCGAAAAAATTTAGAAAATTTAAGGTTAAATTTGTCAAGAAAATTGAGTAAAATATAAAAATATTTCCAATTTTCATGTAAAATTTTTAAATTATCACGTGACCCTACGTGCCATTCCACGGGCGTAGTAAAAACTTAAATATTCGGGCCCTGGGAATTATAATTTGCACATTCAATAACATACATAGAAAAAAATATTAATTGGAGAAAAAATTGATGCGAAAAGTAGTTAACTATGTAAGAAATGAAGTGGAGAATAAGGGGGGGGGGAAGACCTCGGCAATGCCAAATGGTGTGCTGTGAGGGCAATGATGCCAATGGTTCGATGGATGCGCGTCGTTTTGTGCGTCGTTTTTTGCTAACAAAGAATGCAGTGTGAGAGTGATAGAAGTGAGTCAGAAGAGAGACTGACGACGAGCAAAGATAAAGAGATGGGGAGAGAGGGTTGAGAGATAGAGAGAAAGAGAGAGATAGAGGGGGGGGGGGGGTTGAGAGAGAGAAAGAGAGAGAGAGAGAGAGAGAAAGCAAGAGAGGGGATAAATAGAGAGAGAGAGAGAGAATTGGAGAGAGAGAGATAGAGAGGGTGAGAGTGAGAGAATTTTTTAATTTTAAAATTCAAAATTAGTCACAAACTTATTTTTTATGATTTCCAACCTTATTTTTGGGAAATAAATTTTCTTTGAAGGAAAAATTTCTTGATTTTTTAAAATTGAGAATTTTTCATTTTAGCTGTCTGATCGGTGCCAGAGGACCAAATTTACAATCGCTTCTATCAGTTTTGTTTGCTGCCAAACGATTGTGAGAAAAAGCATCAAAAATCTTGAGAATTTGCAAAATTTATCCAGCCAAATTTGAAATTTCCTATCGGTTGAGAATGAAAATGAGCCTAGCTTTTATACCCTCCAAATCGATGAGAGGTGAAAAATAAGTCAAACAAATTAGGAAAAATTTCATACTACCACCCAAAACCCTCTGAGAGCACCCAAATAGTTTTTTTTAAAGTTTCAATTAGAGATCGGTATTTGAATAAAGCCTGGACCTGGATTTCCAAGTTGACATGGACCTAGATTTTGAGTACAAATGCCGAAAAAAGAAAAAATCGGAAAAAATCAAATTAATTGGTAATAAAATAATTTTGCACATTGGCACGGTTTTTTGGAGCAGCCTCAAGAATCATAATTTAATTTATAAAACATTTGGTTTTTCATCTTCCTGCGATCATAGAATAACATCCTCACCATGCGTGCAAAACAATATCGACCAGTGATCGCGCAATTTGGTCAGCAATTATCAACACACAAGTTGGTCATAGTTAATGAGAACCTGGGAAAAATTAAGAGTTAAATTATGAAAAGATCGTAGGAATTTTTTGAAAATTTAAAAGATTTTTGCGAAAATGCTAGGTAAAGAAGAACTTATGCGAAAGCTTTAAATTCCAAAAATTAAAAAATAATAATAAAACCCCAATAAAAATCTTTATGTTTTTTATAAATTTTGCTTTTGAATCATAATATTTTTTCAGGTAAAAATAATTTACAAATGTCCATATTTATCAGTTTTTTAATTTCTCCATAATGCCATGTAGAATAGAATTTAATGAATCATTATTTTACAAATTGACAATGATTTTGGGCAGTAGAAAAAATTATTAACGAAATGTTTATTATTTTATTTGCAATTGAGTAGGATTTTCTTATTTTTACGTTAAATCAGTAGAGTTATGTTTTCATATAAATTTTTTAATCGGAAAAATTCATTTTTATTCATTTATACGCCCCAAAAAATATATTGCAAATTAAAACAATTCAAAAAACCATTTTGAGACGACAAAAATGAAATTATTCCCTCTATTATTTTTAATTATTTTTTTAATTGTTAAAATTGAATCAGAAAAGAAAAAGTTGGAACAAAAGTCATTTGACAAAATATTTGGAGAAAAATGGGAAGAAAAAGAAGAAAAATTCGAAGAAAAAAGAGAAAAAATTAAAAAATATTATAAAATAAAAGAAAAAATTAATCAAAAAGGAAGAAAATATTCAAAAAAAGAATGGGATAAAATTAATTCAAAAATAGCGAAAAGTTTGGAACAAATAAAACATATATTAAAAAATGGATTAAAGAATTTGGTCTCCAAATAATTAAAAATCACAAATCCAAAACTGATGAACAAAAATTTTTGATAAGAAGAACCCATTAAGTCAATTTGCACCAAGCATATTAATGTATTTTAACAATTTTATTCTCTATTCTATTGAGCTAAAAATTGGCTTTTTTGCTAAATCTGTTATTAAACTGTACAAAAAATAGGATTTTTAATCTTGAGTCTTCAATCCTGTTCATGTCAGGTTTTTTAAAAATTCAATGACTCTACTCTAATCAGTAAATATTATTATTTTTAAGAATTACGAAATGCTAAAATAAATTAAAATGGCTAAAATGCCTTTATTTTATTATTTTTTATTAAATCCCAATGGACATTTTTATTCACATGAAAAATCACAGTTATCTACTGCTTTCTGGAAAGAATTACAGTTCCAACATTTAAAAAAATAATATTAAAATTATCCAAAATATTAATTTAAAATAAAAGATAAAAATTTAAATTTGCATGTCATTTTGTTTAGCTCTGGGCGAAAATTGGCCCACAAAAATCTAGTGGTTTGTTAATTACAATTTTTCTTTCTCAAAATTGTTAAATGGATTTCGGGTTTCTGATTATCGAAAAATTTTTCAAATAGACAAAAAACCGTTATTTGTGATTTTTCGTGCCTAAAATAGGCAGTCCTTCGTATTTTGAAAAAAATGCAATTTTTTGTACGAATTCCCTGAAAATATTTCAACGCTTATTGGTTTTAAAAGTTTTTTCGAAATTCTGAGATTTTCCATAATTTATTTTTTAACACAGAAAAACAAGCTTATATAAGGAAAAACTGCGGATTTTTTTAATATTGTTTCGTTAAAGCCCCAAAAAGTTATAAAAATTTCAATATGGCATGAAAAATTTAAAATTTAATTCCAAATATATCTTAATTTGATTTATATTTGCTTCATTTTGTTGGCTCATGCCCTTCTATACATTTTTTATTGGCAATAAATATTTCAAAAAAAAGAAGTATTTTTACTATATTTTTATCGTTCTTCGAGACTTTTTTCCCATTTTTTCGTGACTTTTTGGCATTATGTGTTTTGAGTCGACTTTTTGGAGATTTTTCGTGACGTAAACTCATGCTCTAATCATAATTTTAGTTCAATATGTATTATTAAAAAAAGGTTTATCGCAGCAAGCCAAAATTGGCACCAACAAGTTGGTGGTATCAGACAACTAAATGAATCATCATATCATCATCACATGCCAAGAAAGTCATTGGCTTTCTGTTTCGCTTTACGGTTCAGGTATAAAGTGGTAATCACCATTGACATCAACCAAATATAGCGCACCATTGGCATCATAGAAATTGAGCGAATTATTGGCATCATAGAAACATAGCGTGCCATTGCTGTCACGGTAATATTGCCGAAATCCTTGCGAGAAGTCAATGACCGAAGCATTTGGACCAGTCTCACGCAATAGTTGAACAGTAACGCTGCCCTGCACCTGAAAGTTGGAAAATGACAGTGGCCAATGCCGTAACGAGGCTTTTGCCGTGCGGTAGGGGTCAGTTCCGTCTGAGCCAAGTATAAAGCATCATAACTTTTTTCTCAGCTGGCCAAATTTTATAAGTTTGACATCATTCGAAAGCTCTACATGTTTATAAGCAATTTCTAAGCGATTGAAAAATTTAAAAAAAAATTTAACTAAAACCAGAAAAAGGGTAGAATTTTTGCATATTTTTAGTTATAACTTTTTTACATGTCGGTTAGTTTTTGTGATTTTTGGGAAGCTGTTAAGAGCCTTAGAGTTGGATGATAGCAAGTTTGTTGCATTTGGTCAACAAAGAAAAAAGTTATGCCGTTCTAAACTTGGCTCAGACTCAACTGGCCCGCTTCACCTGGCACCGTACTTACCGTTCCTCCGCTAATTTGAAAATTAATCACATCATTGCCTCTCAATTCGCCCCAAAAAGTTGGGCAAAAGTCCAAATAAGTCCACGAATCATGACGGTGATAATTTACTAATTGACTATGAAGCACTTGTTCTCCGTGCAAAACATAAATATTGTTTTTACCTCTTCTTTTTTTGAAATATATTTTTTTCTTTTTCATCAAATTTAAGAAGACATCGGATTGGCGCAATTCTCCTATGGTTAAACTGCCAATCATCTGAAAACAAGTGGTATGGCATAATGATAATTAGAATGGATCGTATTTATAGTATTTAGGGGAAAGGGGGGGGGGGGTATTTGTTCAAATTTTCTTTGCATTTTTATTGAGTAATTGTGTGAAAAAACCAAAATTTTCCAACAAAAAAAAAGAACAAACATGAGTTTTAATTTCGAATAAATTGAATTTTAGTGACTTGAAATTTATTGAGTTATCCAAATGAATTTTATCCTTAGGGTTATAAATTATATGGACTAAAAAACGCCAAATATGGACATAAAATATGGACTAAAAAAGCCCGAAATATGGAATAAAAAACGCCAAATATGAACAAAAAATATGGACAAAAAAACCCGAAATATGGACTAAAAAAACGCCAAATATGGACAAAAAATATGGACTAAAAAAGCCCGAAGTATGGACTTAAAAATGGCCAAATATGGACCAAAATATGGACTTAAAACTGACAAAAAATATATCTTTTAAACCCTAAAAAAGTTCCGAAAAATTTATTTATATTCAATATTTGCTAGAACAGACTTAAAATACTCTAAAAACTGCCAAAAATGGATTTAAATTTAAAAATGCAAATTTTATTAAATTCTAGCTTCCCAATTGTAAACCAAATACATCTCAAAATTTTTGTAATAATCTCATTTTTATTGTCAGCGAAAATTTTCGGAAGTGGACAAAATATCTAAAAAAATTTCCGAAATTTCGAAAAAATTCTCTAGGGGTGTATTTTTTAAAAATTTCCAAAAACGTCGATATTTAAGGGCATTTTTCTTGTGAAAATTTGCCAAAATGGCCAAAATATGGACTAAAAATGCAAACATGTCGAAATATGGATTTATTCCCGAAAACCCTCAAAATATGGATTTATATGGACTAAAAACTTTCACCAAATCAAAAAATTTTTACGTAGAAATGCTATTTTTGAGCCCCTTTCTTCATAGCAAATGCGCAGAAAAAATATCTTAATCCATATTAACCCTATTTATTTTTTTTAAATGAAACAAAAAATTATTTATTTATTATAAATTCTAATTTCTTGCTCAATTTTGAAAAATTTAACATTTTGAAAAATTTATATATTATTTTTCATTTTTTAAGGGTACCAAAAATTTGAAAATTTGAAAAAAGTCTCGCTCTTAAGTCTCGGGTCAAGCCCGGTCTCGAGTCTAGGAAAATGTTCATCAGTAGCAGCATCTGTGAATCGGATGGAATCCAACCAAAAAATTCTATACAAATTTTTTGAATTTTTGTACCCTTGAAATTTGTTATTTGCGTAATGCAAAACTGAAAAGATTTTTTTTTTGATAAATATATGTGATGTTTAGAACATATTCTAATTTCCCGACATTTTTGGGGTCGGAATTCCGGTTTCCGTAAATATTTGATAAAAAGTTGGAATTTTTTGAATTTTTTTCAAAAAAAAATCAATTTTTGTACAAATTTGGTTAGTAAATTGCATTGAAATTTTCAGTTTTCCAGGCGGCGCCTATAGGCACAGCCGGAACCTAGGAAACTTTAAAAAATTTGCTCAAAAAAATTTTTATTTTTGAGAAGCGGGCCGCTAAAATTGTCAATTTTGTTGTGATTACAATGAAAATTTGACCGCCGACAAAAAACCGAAAATATTTTTGATATTCACCTTACACCTTTTTAATCTTTGGTTTAGAACTTTCAAATTTAGCCTATTAAATATTTAGAAATTTCTTTTGTATTTTTAGATTTTTTCAAAATTTCCGACTTCTAAAGTTTTTGGGGTCGAAATTCTGATTTCTTACTTCCGAAAACTTTTGGGCCTCGGAATTCCCGATTTCCAAAAAATTTGTGGGCCCTCGGAATTCCGATTTCTTACTTCCGAAAAACTTTTGGGCCTAGGAAGTCCCGAGTTCTTAAAAAATTTTGAGGCCTTGGGATGCCGGTACTTCAGCGTTTTGTTACCCCCCCCCCCCCTCGAAAAAGTTTAAAAACTCAAGGTTTTCAAAATCACTGATCATGAATATGGTGTCATCACAACATATTCATGATCAGTGACTTTGAAAACCCCAAATATGAATTTTGAAATTTTTCGAGGGGGTGGGGGTAACAAAACACGAAAGTACCGGGATGCCTTCCCTGACATAGAGTTTTGGCAATTGGCATTCACCTCTCCGTTTGCAAGTTCGAAAATGATATGTTCGTAACCACCCAAATCCGTCCAATTTTGTAGGTTCACTTTGGCACATTGTTTTTCAGATTGATCGTATGGCTCAGTATCATAGGAATGCTTCATTACACCATTATGAAATGCATAAACTGTGAACGAGTTGGCACCGTATCCAACACACACGATTTTTAATGCGGCATGCGCAAATTGTGGGAAATGTGACAGAAAAACGCAGAAAACAACGGCGATCAGAAAAATTTTTGGCGGCGCATTCAGCATTTGTGAAATAGACCCTAAATCGTGACCGGAAAATGCGTCAGTGGAAAATGCGTCAGTGATACATATTCTAAAAGAAAGTTTGTGTATCATTAGTATTGTAATATAGAAGAAGTAAACTTCTATAAGAACATCCTTCTGAATTCCGAACTCCAGACCCGAATTCGGACAAAAATCGAAAAGTCAAAATTTTCGAAGTTAGGGTTTTCTTAAAAATCGGTTTAAATACACGGAAACAAACTGAAAGCCATCAATCCTTCAATAAGAAATAATTTATGCCGTTTTGAACCAAAAGAGCCCAATTCAAAAATTTGGATTTTCGACTTTTTGTTCGAGTTCGGGTCCGGGATTGGAATTGGCCGAAATGGATACTGGATTCGTAGTCAGTGCCCTCGAAAACCCAAGGAACTTGTTTTTATGACAATAAAATTTCCACTGACGCATTTTCCGGGCGCCCCCTAAATATATGTGTTAAAAAAGGGTAATTAAAAATTGCCTAGGCGTCGGGAAATTTTTCATTTTGTTAGGCAAGAATTTTCGGTCAAAATAAGGTGAACAAATAGTTTTCTTGTCTAATTTAGGGCCTAATTTCAGCATGAATATGAATCTAGTTTTATGTTTCAGAAGTTTTTGAGTCGAGAAAAAGTTCCAAAAACTTTCATTTTTGGCCTCGGAAAATTATTCGATTTTTTTGCAATTCTTGACTTAACCCAAGGTGGGTCAATTTAATAGACAATTTTGAATCCAGTTACCGTAATAATGAATGTTAGGGATGTCAATTATGTGCACATAAAATCGCAAAATATGCACATAAAAACTGAAAAAAATGCACATAAATTTTTCCAAGTTAGGGTAAAATTTTCAAAATTCTTCAAGTTCGTTAAATGTAAGCTAAAAATAGTTAAAAAAAGCTAACTATGGTATATAAAAATCATTTTAGAAATATAAAATAAAATAATAAGTACATTTTTTATTAATATTTTCGATAAAAACCAAAAAAAAAAAATGCAATTTTTTAAAAATTTTCGTTCCTTAGAGGTAAAAAGGGCCGCTTTAACAGAGGGGGCCGTTTTAATAGAAGATTTTTGAAAAAATTCACAAATATGCACATAAAACATGCAAATAAATAAATCGCGAAATATGCACAAATATGCATATGGAAATACGTCCTAGAAGCTTCAAATCAAGCTAAAAACATGTTTTTCGTGCGTTTCAGGCCTTCCACAGCTCGGGAAAAAAATTCATGTGCTTATAATTGGCATACAAAAGTGAGAGTGGAAATGATGCGATGATTGAAGGCCAAAACCAGCTATTTATTAGCACAATTTGTAATTTTTTTTACATTTTTATTAAATAAAAATGTGATTTATTTGTAAAAAAAGGCAATTAATTTTTCATTAGGTCAAAGTTGGAGAAAATAGCATCCTCACTTTTCGGTTAAATAAAGAAATTCCAGGACACGACATAAAACAAAATTGATGATTTCTGCGAAGGAAAGCAAATCCATACGCTTTTAAGTACAAATTATGATCATGATCATTTCAGTGCGTCAATGGACAAATCCGAGGACATTTCAATCCGCGGATGTACGGCAAAATTCAGTGTTAAGGATTAAAGAATTTGGTCTCCAAAAAAAGAACTGTCACAAATCAAAAACTGATGAACAAAAATGGGAAATTGTGCAAAAATTCATTGGAATGTCAAATGAATATAAGCAAAAAAGAAAATATTCACCAAAAGAATGGGAGAACAATTATACCGAAATTTGTAAGAAAATTGGAGTTAGCCAAAGAATAATTAAGAAATGGAAGAAACAATTAGGAATGAGTAGATTTATAACGGAAAAAGAAAAAATGGAAAAAATGAAAATTTACTGGCAAATTAAAAGAGAAAATCTAAAAATAAGTGACAAAGAAATTGCCGAAATGATAAACACTTCGGCAAAGAACATTTGCATATGGAAAGTCAAATTTGGAGAAGAAAATTTTCAATTTTAGAAAGCAACTGAATTTTTATAAAAACATTGTTAGCAAATTTTCCAGAAAATTTCATTTATTGAAAAATTTTATTTAATTATTTTGTTGCATTATTTTTTTATATAAGAGTAAAAAAAGTGCTCTTTTAGTATTTTAGTAATTAAAAAAATATGAATTAAATTTTATCAAATTTAGGGGAAAATTGAGCTTTTCTCATAGAAAAATCATTATTCGTTTGTCTGATCAGGGATGACATTCCGAGGCCCAAAATTCAATATTTGAAATCAGAGTCCAATCCAGGCATTTTGGTCAATTAAATTTTAGCTGCACTTCTGTGTAGTACATAAAAGGTAACTCGCCCGGTGGGACTCGAACCCACGACCCCTGAAATCTGTGCTGTGCTCTAACCAACTGAGCTACAGGCGCTCTTTTTAGAGGTTCTCCCATGTCTTTATCCCACATTCAGTTCATTTTGGCATCAACTCCATTTTTTCAGCGTAAGGAGAAAAGTTTTACGAAATTTTTTTAAATTAAAAAATGTCATTTATGAGGGATGGCCTTTTTTAAACTTCTACAGGAGGGAGTACTGTCAAAATAGCATTTTTATCTTGAGTACTAAATCCTGGTCAGGTCAGTCTTTTTAAAATTCAATGGCTCTATATTTTTATTTATTATAAAAAATTTGAAATACTAAATTATTTAAATTATGAGTTTTTGATCAAGAAAACTGAATTAACCTGGTTTTGGTGGTTAAATAGCTTTAAATCATTCTATCTTTTCTAAAAAATAATTTCTTCCATTTTAAAATGCTTTAAGCATTAATTTTTATTATTTGCAATTTTCTAATCATCACTTTCGGTTTATCATTTTACATATTTTTCACAAAAAAATAATTAATTATTTTCCTTTTTAATCAATAGAGTAGAAAAAAGAAATTATTTAATAAAAAAGAAATTCTTTTAAACAAATGGTAATGAGGAAAGAATATATTATTATCTTTTTTTCTTTTTTCTAATCAATTTTTTGCCGGAGATCAGAAGAGAGTTGTGATTTTTTATGTGAATAAAAAGACTATTTTATTTAAGAAAAAAAACATTATATAAATTAATATTTAGGAATATAATTTCAGAAAAATGAAATTGTTTGTGTTATTCTGTTTGATTTTAATTGCCCTAATTAGTCCAATTGAATTAGGAGAGAAAAAGCTACGACAAATGTCATTTGATGAAATATTTGGAGAAAAATGGGAAGAAAAAAAAGAAAAAGCGCAAAATGAACAGAAGAAACGTGAAATAATAAGAAAATATTACAAAATAAAAGAAAAAATAAAGCAAAAAGGAAGAAAATTCTCAAAAAAAGAATGGAATAAAATTAATATTAAAATAGCGAAAAATTTGGAAACAAATGATACTTATATTAAAAAATGGATTAAAGAATTTGGTCTCCAAAAAACGAACTGTCTCAAATCAAAAAGTGATGAACAAAAATGGGAAATTGTACAACAATTTATTGGAAAAACATTCAAGAAAAGAATGGGACAAAAATTATGCCGAAATTTGTAAGAAAATTGGAGTAAGCCGTGGAACAATTATTAAATGGAAAAAACAATTTGGAATGAGTAAATTTATAACGGAGAAGGAAAAAATGGAAAAAATGAAAATTTATTGGCAAATAAAACGAAAAAATCCAAAAATAAGTGAAAAAGAAATTGCAAAAATGATAAATACTTCAACGAAAAACATTCGCAGATGGAAAGCCAAATTTGGAGAAGAAAATTTCCAATTTTAGAAGGCAATTGAATTTTTATGAAGACTTGATAGCAAATTTTCCAAAAATTTTATTTTTAACAAATTTTATTTTAATTGATTTGTTGCATATTTTTGTGCAAATTTTTTTTGGTTCTCCTAAGTTTTTAGTCGATTTAAAAATATTAATTAACTTTTATCAAATTAGTGAAAATTTGAGCTTTTTTAATCAAAAATTACACTCGATTGCTCTGGTCGATCGACCTAAAACTTCTGACCACTTTTATGATATATTATTTGTGATTAACATTTCACTAATATAAACATTCAAATATTAATTAAATTAATTAAAATGTGAGAATAAGTTATTTGATTTAAATATTGGCGTTCCGTTTGTGATGTTCATTCCCCATTTATCGATTTCGCCCTTGACCAGTCAACGTATTTCCCCGCCCTTATCCCCACATTCATTCATTATTGTTTTATCTTTTACTTTTCCATGTTCCATCCTTTCCCTGTCCGTCCCTCCTTCTCTAAATAAATATATTATTTTCCTTCTCCAAATAAATAAATATATATTCTCCGTCCATTGCCAATTGACTTAGTGATCCAAACCCGAACCCCGGCATTCCCCATTCCCTCCTTTCTTTGTTTTCCTGACTTGGCGCTCCTGTCCGACATCGAACTGCACCGCCTTTTGGGAGACACCGAATTGCTCGCCGATTGCCCACAAGAAGCAAAGCCGTTGAAAAGCAGCGCCATCCGCCGACTCTCAATTCATCGCAAATGGAAGAAAGCTTTGGTCAGGCAAGTGTGAGAAGCAGAATGTTGGCACAGGGCCGTGCACTGCGAGAAAGAGTTAGCCGTGAAGGCAACCAAAATCAGATTTTGGCTGAAAAGGCATTCTGTTTTGAATTTGAAAGGCCGTCAGCGCACTCAAATTCGGATGAGTTGGGAAGATCTGGGTATGGAGGCCGAGCAGTGCAAGAGCAAAATTTGGTTGAAAGGCTGAAAGCTGAACTGATGAGAGTCACAGCCGAACGAGACGAAGCAGATGAAAAAGTCGAAATTTTGCATCAAAAATTGTTGGACAGTGAACAACTCTTCAAGTTCATAAAGGCTAACCACATAAAAGTGCTGGTGGAAAGAGAGCAAAGTGTTTCCGAATTTTTGGCGATGGAAGCTGAATTGAAGACGGTAAAAGAAAAGTTGGAAATGGCAGAAGAGGAAAATGGCCATTTTTCGATTTTGTCCGTCCAACAAAATTTGATGGCACAGGAGCAGGGCAGAAAAATAAAGGGTTTAATGGAAGAGGTTGCCGAATTGAAGGCCAAAGATCGTGGCGAAGGAATTGAGGAATTTTCCAAAAATCCAAATCAGAAAATTGCTGTTAATCAAAAGTCCGATCTCAAGCCACAACTCAAAATTCCCACCGAACAATGGCACAGTTGCCCAATTTTCTAATTTTGTCCAATTCCCTTTGATGGCATATCCCACTCCCTCATCATATTTGGCACCCGCTTCTCCTTTTCATTATGTTTGGCTGATAAATAGCGATCGAATGGCTGACGAAAGCATTCCGAATTTTATCTGCTGAACGGAGACCGACCTAATTCCCTCCCGTTTTTGCCTTTTTCAGAAATTCAAGCCAAACATCAACTGATCGCCGCCTTCCATCGCCATGCGCCGGGACGTCGCATCTGTGGGCCCGGGGGAGACTGATCAGAATCGGGGACCGATTCTTGAATGGACGGGGGCATGTGAGAAGAAGGGATTTGATTTAAATATTGGCGTTCCGTTTGTGATGTTCATTCCCCATTTATCGATTTCGCCCTTGACCAGTCAACGTATTTCCCCGCCCTTATCCCCACATTCATTCATTATTGTTTTATCTTTTACTTTTCCATGTTCCATCCTTTCCCTGTCCGTCCCTCCTTCTCTAAATAAATATATTATTTTCCTTCTCCAAATAAATAAATATATATTCTCCGTCCATCGCCAATTGACTTAGTGATCCAAACCCGAACCACGGCATTCCCCATTCCCTCCTTTCTTTGTTTTCCTGACTAAAAAACTAAAACCAGTATAATGGGGAGCATGCTTCTAGGATTATGCATAATAATGCCATTGAATATTCGAGAATTTCAGTTTTTAAAGCAAATTGAAAAGCATCCAAACACATGTACATGAAAAAAGCTTCCGAGATTAAGATGAAAAGGTGAAAACGTACTGGACTTGACCATTTTCGAAGCGATTACTTTTCGCGTTAATTTTGTGTTTAAATTATATTGTGTTTTATTTTTTTTTTTCATTTTTATTCACTTGGTTTATCTCTTCATTTCGATTTCCCTCCTCTTCAATTATATTTTAATTTTACTTTGCCTTCACTCCAATCAATTTCCCGCGTCTCCTTTTTGTCCTTTTCTCTCCGTGTTAAAATAAATTGTTCTCTAACATCGCCTTAATTTGTCTTGAGCAACAAAATGTTTATCACTGCTTCGACTTCGGCGCATTGGACTACGAAAATCGCCGCGCCATTTCTACGAGTCTCTTTTCCCTTTGTTGAATCCCTATTTTGCATTCCAGATTTGTTCTCAAAGTTGTATTTCCGACCCTTTCATATCCCCAAAACCCCACCTTAGTAGCAAATCGGTCGGAATTCTCCCAGTTAGACCCCCATTTTCCTTCACGTGGCGCTCCTGCCGAGACGGCGTAAATTCAACCTCTTGGTCAGCGAAAAGCGAGCCGATTGTGCAACAAGCAGCATTATGACTTTCCATTTTCATTTTTTTGTTGATTTTCAATTTTGCCTATTTATTTTTCAGAGTAGAGCAATGAACGTTTTGCTTAACTATTATTTTAATGAGTCATTGGTTGCCAACAGGACGAACGAAAATGTAAATGAAGGTTTGCAAATTCCGTCCCAACACCCAAATTTTCAACCAAATTCTTTCTAGCAATCACACCCTTTTCAAAATTTTTCTCATCACAGCCAAATGACCCAACAAAATTACCACCCAAATCAATATTCCCAACCGCCTCAAAATCAATTTCCAAATTATTCTCAATGTGCTCTTTGCCCCAAATTTACCAAGAAGAACGAAGGGTTTGCAATAACGGCACCCCATTTCAAACTTTTGGCTATGTGGGTAAAAATGACATGGAAAATCGGCAACCAGTTCGGTGTCGAGTTTCACCAAATTATGGCCAAAATGATTATGGCGAAGAAGTCTCTCATGTAAATTGGAATTAAGACCGAACCCAATTTTACCAAAAAGTTTCCCATCAAAATCAATTTCCCAAAACAATTTTCAAATCACCGAAACATTTACGGACGAAATGCTCATGAAAACTGATCCAGTCAGAAAAATTGGAATTCAGACCGAAGCCAATTCGACCAACAAAATTTTGTGAATTTTCGAATCAAGTTCCCCTAAAAATTCACAAATTATTCAAATTTGAAATTGTCAAAGTGAATTTTATCCAGTTCGGAAAATTCAGGGTGAAAATTTTCAAACTTCCAAATGTGTTCTGAAAGCAAGCACGACCAGAACAAGCAGCATTAAGCGTTTTGAAAAAGCACAAAATGAATTAGATGGTCAGAAAATTCCTTTTAATTCAATTCCATCCTCAAAAAAGGAAAACCCAATCCAACAACAGATTTTGATGGAGATGTATACCATTTGTGAGTGGGATGGCAACCAAAAATTCTCAATCGCTCGTTTTCAAAAATTTTTATGGAAAAATTCCAAAAAACTTATTTCCCTACAACTCAAAGCCTTTCTAAAAGTTAAGGAGTTAGGAAGCCGAATCTTGGTGGACAATCATATTTCAAGAAATTTTTTAATTTCAATCCCGAAAAACGGCCATTAAACGAAATTCAATTTCTTTCCCATAATTCCCAAATGGATCCAAATCAAAGGCAGGAATTGAATAAAATTTTTTGACAAGCAATATTCCCATCTCCAAATTTGATCAGACTAAAACGGAGAAAGTGCATTAAGTGCCAAAAATCCATCAATTGGAAAATGATTTGAAGGACCTATTCGCCGAAATAGATGAGCCCAAATTCATGCTGGAGTCAATTTTTTCTGGAAAATTTTAAAAAGGAAAGGATTCCAAAAATTTTCTAATAAAATTCAGAAAATTTTGCACTTTCCCAAGAAAAAGGAAGACGCAAAAAGTTTGGTGGAAAAATGCCAACCTTCCAAATACCCAATTCCTTTTACCATCAGACAGTCCCAAATCAAAAAATTTCCAACAAAAACATTTTTCAATCCCAAAAACAGGGATATGACCATTCTCAATTAAAGATTTGGACTAAAAATCGGCCCAAAATTCTTCTGAAATTCCAAAAAATTTGGACAAATCGAATCCCAAGCGTCAATCCAACAAAACCTCAAAGCCTTTTCTCAATTACTTTTCCGCCAAATTTCGTCGACAATTATTATGAAACACAGGAATAGAAATATCTGTCCATGTCCGAAAGATCCTTTTCCCAGTTACAATCCCCCCCCCCTCCCTCTTTCAATTTTTTAGGAATGTATCGCCAAAACAATCACGCACATTGCACCACTGGCTCGCCGCAACAGATGCCGTTTCGCGGGCGCTCAACTGATGGTGCCGGGGGAAGGCGGTTCGAATTTTCGACAGTGAGGACACTGTCTCTGTGGAGCGTGGCGCAATTTTTAATCATTTACTTTTGGATTTTCATTTTACATATTTTCCAAAAAAAAATAATAATTTTTTTAATCAAAAGAGTAAGAAAAAATCGAAATTATTTAATAAAAAAAATTTCTTTTAAATAAATATGATCAGTAGGGAAGAATATATTATCTTTTTTTCTTTTTTCAAATCAATTTTTTGCCGGCGATGAATAGAGAGTTGTGATTTTTTCATGTGAATAAAAAGACTTAATAAACTAAAATAATAATTTTGTTATTTAAATAATATTAACAATTAATATTTGGAAATATAATCCCGGAAAAATGAAATTATTATTGTTATTATTCTGTTTGATTTTAATTTTAATTGTCCTAATTACTTCAAATGAATTTGAAAATAAATCATTTGATCAAATATTTGGAAAAAATGGGGGAAAAAAAGAAGAAAAAGAAATGCAAAATGAACAGAAGAAACGGGAAATCATTAGAAAATATTTTATTATAAAGGAGAAAATTAAACAAAAAGGAAAAAAAATACTCAGCAAAAGAATGGAATAAAATTAATATTAAAATAGCGAAAAATTTGGAAACAAATGATACTTATATTAAAAAATGGATTAAAGAATTTGGTCTCCAAAAAACGAACTGTCTCAAATCAAAAAGTGATGAACAAAAATGGGAAATCGTGCAAAAATTTATTGAAATGACAAATGAATATAGGCAAAAAAGAAAATATTCAAGAAAAGAATGGCAACAAAATTATGCCGAAATTTGCAAGAAAATCGGAGTTAGCATTGGAACAATTAGAAAATGGAAGAAACAATTTGGTATTCGCCGCTGTAAAAGAATAACTGAGAAAGAAAAAATGGAAAAAATGAAAATTTATTGGCAAATTAAAAACGAAAATCAAAAATAAGTGATCAGAAAATTATTGAAATGATAAACATTTCGGCACAGAACATTTGGAGATGGAAAATCAAATTTTAGTGTAGAAAATTTTCAATTTTAGAAGCAGTTGCATAAATTTTTGAAAATAAGCGTAAAATTTTTTGGTTCTTTCTAAGTTTTTTGGCGATTTAAAAATAGGAATTAAATTTTAGCAATGTTTGAATTAAAAATTGTGTGCTTTCTCATCAAAATTCTTCATTCGATTGCTTTGTTAGAGAAAAATTCAAAATTTTCTGGTCCCTTTTTGGTGACAAAGAAATTGCTGAAATGATAAATACTGCGCCATTTAACATTTGCAGATGGAAAGCCAAGTTTGGAGTTTAAATTATTTTGTTGCATAAATTTTGTTCAAGACAAAAATTCAAAATTATCGGCTCTTAAACTTGTAATTATTTTTGAGATATTATTTGCGATTTACTTTTTACAAAAATTATAAAATTATATTTACTGAATTAGAACCCACTTTCGAATGGGGTTGAAAAACAGAGGCCCCCTGGGGTACTAATTCAATAAACATGGTAATTAAAAAATCATAAAAAATTAAAACTAATTTAATGGGGAGTCTGCTTATAGGATTAGCATATCCTTACTTATTAGTAGTGCCTTCAAATATTTGTAGAATTTCTGATAGTTTTTGGGGTAGTTATTTGGGGTTAATTTTTTTTGATACCCTAAGCTGCTCTGCGGGTATAGGTCATAGGCCTACCATCCCAAAGGCAATTCGGTAGAGAATTTTGTCCTCTATCTGACAGGCTTACTCAAGTTTTATAGAAAAGTTTTCCCAACCCCCTAGGAATTTTTCTCGAACATTTTCCCGATTTCAAGCCATTTTGACTTTCCAAATCACCATGAAAGAGTGATCTGATCAAGTTGGTCCAAAAGACTTTTTTGATCAGCATCAAAAGTTAGCCTAGCAAAAATTTTTTTCAGAATTTTATATCAATAAAAAATTGAGTTATTCGTGCATCCATGTTTTGGTGCATTACTTTTGTCCCACCAAAAAGGGGGTTGGTTGAGTCATGACCGATTTTCTCGACGGCAAAGAAACTAATCGTGACAGTTTTTGGGTTTTAATTAGTGCACTATTTAATGTGCACAAATTAGACTTTTTTCGCCCAATTTCTTTTTGAGAAAATCGAATTTTTCGAAAAAAATTTTTTGATGCAATACTTTTGACCATTAGTGTATAAGCGACGCAGTACCGGTTTAAATTCAGAAAAATCAGAGCCAAATTGTGTGTCATGGGAAAGTGTGCAGGTGGAACATTTTTAAAAATTAAATAATAAATTCATAACTTGGCTTAAATTCAACCAAATTCATATTTAATGGTATCATTCGATAGCTTTAATTGTACTCTTCAGAATATAATTTAATAAAAAAATTTTTCCTTAAGTATAAAAAAAGTTAAAAAGCATTGAACATGCTATGCTTTTTGCAATGTCATTGCATATAGAAAAATAATGACTTATTTTTTTTTGTAATTTTATGGCAATAACTTTTTTCATACTTAAGTAAAAAATTGCGGAAAATAATATTCTGAACAATTAAAGCTATTGAATGATACCATGAAAAATTTAATTTGGTTGAAACTTAGCCAAGTTATGAATAAAATTAATAAATATTTTTGTGAATAAATTCTTTTCTGCTGACTAAAAATATTGTCAAGAGTAAAATAATGATAAAAGAAAAACTTTTCCATTAATTAAAATTGCAATTCTTATGATCACATTTAAAAATTGTAAATACATAAAAATAATAATTCTTTTAAATAAATGGTCAGTAAGGAAGAATATATCATCTTTTTTTTCTAATCATTTTTTTACCGGAGACCATTTAAGAGTTGTGAGTTTTTCATGTGAATAAAAAGGCTCTTAATTGACTTAAATTAATAATGTGGATTTATTTAAAAAAATAAAAACATTAAATAAATTCATGTTTAGGAATATAATCCCGGGAAAATGAAATTATTACTTTTATTATTCTGTTTGATTTTAATTGCCCTAATTAGTCAAATTGAATCAGAAAATAAAAAACTGCAACAAAAGTCATTTGATGAAATATTTGGAGAAAAATGGGAAGAAAAAGCGCAAAACGAACAGAAGAAACGGGAAATAATAAGAAAGTATTATAAAATAAAAGAGAAAATTAAACAAAAAGGAAGAAAATATCCAAAAAAAGAATGGAATAAAATTAATATTAAAATAGCGAAAGGATTGGGGACAAATAAAACTTATATACAAAAATGGACTAAAGAATTTGGTCTACAAAAACAAATACAAAAAAGCTATAAATCAAAGACTGATGAAGAAAAATGTGAAATTGTTCAACAATTCATTGAAATGAAAAATTGTTTTAAACAAAAAAGAAAATATTCGGCAAAAGAATGGCACCAAAATTATGCCGAAATTTGTAAGAAAATTGGAATTGGCCATGGAACAATTGAGAGATGGAAGAAACAATTTGGAATAAACAAGAAAAGAAAAACGGAGGAAGAAAAAATGGAAAAAATGAAAATTTATTGGCAAATAAAAATGGAAAATCCAAAAATTAGTGACAAAGAAATTGCCGAAATGATAAACACTCCGGCACAGAACATTCGCAGATGGAAAGCCACCAACTTTGGAGAATAAAATCTTCAATTTTAGAAGGCAATTGAATTTTTGAAAACATTGCTAGCAATTTCCACATAAAATTTCATACATTAACAAATTTTATTTGATTTAATTTGACAAATTTTATTTAAATTAATTTGTTTCATTAATTTTTATTTTTTAAATTTCGTAAATAAATTTTTTTGTATTTTAAATGAATTCTGTCGAATTAAAAAAAGAATTAGATTTTATCAAATTTAGGTAAAAATTGAGCTTTTCGCATCAAAAATTCATCATTCGATTGCTCTGGTCGAAAAAATTCAATATTTTCTGGTCCAAGTTTGGGTCGTTTTTTGTAACTAAACTTTCACAAAAACAATAATAACCTTAAAAATAAAATTATAAAATATTAAGGGTGTATTTTCTAAAAATTTTTCGAGCCATTTCGGTGTGTTTTTCGTGTTTAATTGCATTTTTGCTAAGGGTTTTTTCGAAAATCCTATAAAAGGCGCCAAAAATGGCGAAACAGGCACAAAAATAGGCATTTAGGCATTAATCACAAAAAGTCGAAAATTTGCACAATTTCCTTAGCGGAATCAATACAAAATTTTAAAAATTTTGCCGGCGGCGCCTATCGGCACCGCCGGACCGCCCGCCCCCTTCCCCAAAAGTTTTTTGAAAAAAACGCGCCGCAAAAAATGTGGTTTGAATAGAAGAAAAAAAAGGTCGTCGCCGCAGAAAATTGACCTTCGTATGAAAAATTGGGCCTGAGACACCCCCCCCCCCTGTCCCAATCGTCCGTCGTATGGCCCCTGGGCTGAGACACCCCTTGTGTTTTAGAATTCTTTACTTAATGGAAAAATGGAAAATTTAAAAAACATTTTCTCAAGACTGTTTGCAATTTTTAATTGCTCACTTTCGGATTCTCATTTTAGATATTTCCAAAAAATTTAATTAAATATTTTTCTTTTTTAATCAATAAAATAAAAAATTAATTGACTTAAATTAATAAAGTGAATTTATTTAAGAAAAAAAAAACATAATATAGATTCATATTTGGAAGATAATCCCGGAAAAATGAAATTATTATTGTTATTATTTTTGATTTTAATTTTAATTGCCCTAATTACTTCAATTGAATCAGAAAATAAAAAATTGAAACAAAAGTCATTTGATGAAATATTTGGAGAAAAATGAGAAGAAAAGAAGAAAAAGCGCAAAATGAACAGAAGAAACGGGAAATAATAAGAAAATATTATAAAATAAAAGAGAAAATTAAGCAAAAAGAAAGAAAATATCCAAGAAAAGAATGGAATAAAATTAATATTAAAATAGCGAAAAGTTTGGGCACAAATCGAAATTATATTCAAAAATGGATTAAAGAATTTGGTCTACAAAAACAAATACAAAAAAGCTATAAATCAAAGACTGATGAAGAAAAATGTGAAATTGTTCAACAATTCATTGAAATGAAAAATTGTTTTAAACAAAAAAGAAAATATTCGGCAAAAGAATGGAATAAAAATTATGCCGAAATTTGTAAGAAAATTGGAATTGGCCATGGAACAATTGAGAGATGGAAGAAACAATTTGGAATAAACAAGAAAAGAAAAACGGAGGAAGAAAAAATGGGAAAAAATTTATTGGCAAATTAAAATGGAAAATCCAAAAATTAGTGACAACGAAATTTCCGAAATGATAAATACTCCGGCACAGAACATTCGCAGATGGAAAGCCAAAGTTGGAGAAGAAAATTTTCAATTTTAGAAGGCAATTGAATTTTTATCAAAACATTGCCAGCAAATTTTCCATAAAATTTCATTTATTCACAACAAATTTTACTTAAATTGTTTTGCTGGTCCTATATTTATTTAAGTTTTAAATTTGCGAAAAAAATTCTTTGTTCCTTTTGAGTTTTTAAGTCGATTTAAAAAATAGGAATAAATTTTACTAAAGTTATGGTGGTAAAAATTGATTTCTTCATCAAAAATCATCACAATTATTAAATTTGTAAATAAAAAAACAGAATCCCAAGTGGAAAATTTTTACGATTTTTTTAATTAAAACTGTCGAAAATGATCATTTTCGAGTGAAGATTTTGGCTGTTAAGCCATTTACTCGAACCGTCTTCCATTCTCTTCGTGCCCTACTGTTGCCTGCTGATCTCAACGGAGATTAAGGCAGTTAAGCCGTTTGCTTAAATAACCTTTGCTTTTTTTGAAACTAAATTTCTACAATCGGAGGTGGAGAATGCTTGAACCACCACTAATTTTCATCATTTTGCAATTTTCTAAACATTCACTTTCGGATTTTCATTTTACATATTTTCCAAAAAATATAATAATTAATTATTTTCCTTTTTTAATCAATAAAATAGAAAAAAAGAAATGATTTAATAAAAAAAAAGATTAAATAAATGGTCAGTAGGGAAGAATATACATATTATTATTTTTCCTTTTTTCAAATCAATTTTTTGCCGGAGATCAGAAGAGAGTTATGGTTTTTTCATGTGAATAAAAATGCTCTTAATTGACTTAAATTAATAAAGTGAATTTATTTAAGAAAATAAAAACATTAAATAAATTCATGTTTAGGAATATAATCCCGGGAAAATGAAATTATTACTTTTATTATTCTGTTTGATTTTAATTGCCCTAATTAGTCAAATTGAATCAGAAAATAAAAAACTGCAACAAAAGTCATTTGATGAAATATTTGGAGAAAAATGGGAAGAAAAAGCGCAAAACGAACAGAAGAAACGGGAAATAATAAGAAAGTATTATAAAATAAAAGAGAAAATTAAACAAAAAGGAAGAAAATATCCAAAAAAAGAATGGAATAAAATTAATATTAAAATAGCGAAAGGATTGGGGACAAATAAAACTTATATACAAAAATGGACTAAAGAATTTGGTCTCCAAAAAAAGAAATGTCACAAATCAAAAAGTGATGAATAAAAATTAGAAATTGTTCAAAAATTTATTGCAATGAAAAATGAATTTAAGCAAATAGGGAAATATTCGGCAAAAGAATGGCACCAAAATTATGATAAAATTTGTAAGAAAATCGGAGTTAGCCATGGAACAATTAGTAAATGGAAGAAACAATTTGGAATGAGTAAATTTATAACTGAAAAAGAAAAATTGGAAAAAAATGAAAATTTATTGGCACATAAACAAGAAAACCGAAAAATAGTGACCAGAAAATTGCCAAAATGATAAATACTTCGGCACAGAACATTGGCAAATGGAAAGTCAAATTTAGAGAAGAAAATTTTCAATTTTAGAAGGCAATTGAATTTTTATCAAAACATTGCCAGCAAATTTTCCATAAAATTTCATTTATTGACAACAAATTTTACTTAAATTGTTTTGCTGGTCCTATATTTATTTAGGTTTTAAATTTGCGAAAAAAATTCTTTGTTCCTTTTGAATTTTTAAGTCGATTAAAAAATAGGAATAAAATTTTACTAAAGTTATGGTGGTAAAAATTGATTTCTTCATCATTCGGTTGCTCTGGCTGATCACTTTTTATGAAATGATTTGCGATTAAATTTCAATAAAATATAAAAATTCACTATTTATTGAAACTGCTTTTAGCATTAGTATGATCTTGCTTATTAGTGTCTTTTAATTATATTCGAATTTCTGATCGCTTAATACCAAAAGATTGTTGATTTTTAAATTAATTATTAATTAAATTTTATTTTCAATAATAAATCATAACTAAGCTATTATAACTATTAAAATTAATGAAACTTTTTATTTGGCGATAGTTCAACGTATCCTCTGAATCTAGCAAAGAAAAAAGTTATAACCAAAAAAACCCGAAAATTTTGACTCAATAATTTTGTGTATAACTTTTTAAAAATAATAAAAAAATAAAATTTTTGCAAAATAACAGAGAAATCTTTAGGCTTTCTATGTATTTAAATAAATTAAAATTGGTTGAGGAATTAAATATATCCATATTTTTTATGGTCATACAAAAATGTAAGATTGCTGAAATGCATGAAAATTGTTAAACTTCAAATAATTCATACCATCTTTGATAGATTGGAGGAAAACACAAAGATTTTCGAATATTATGTTAAATTTCAAATAAAATTTAAAATCCAGATAATTATGTTTGTGCTAGTTATGGATTTATTAATTGGCAATTAAATTTAAAATTAAATTAAATTCAAATATTCCTATCTTATAGAAATAAATATTTATATATTTTAATAAAATTGCTTATTTTTTATTAAATAAATAAATTTCTAAATAAAATATGCTTCGAATATGTATTTAAACGGACAAAATTTAATGACTTTTTTAAATTAAAAATTCGATTGACTTTTTTTAAACTAATTTTCTACAAGTGGAGTTGGAGAATGCTTGAAATACTAATTTTCATCGTTTTTGTAATTTTCTAAACACTCACTTTTGGATTTTCATTTTACATATTTTCCAAAAACAATTTAATTATTTTCCTTCTTTTATTAATCAATAGAATAAAAAAAAATTATTTAATATAAAAATTTCTTTTAAATAAATGGTCAATAGGAAAGAATTTATTATCTTTTTTCCTTTTTTCAAATCAATTTTTACCAGAGATCAGAAGAGAGTTGTTATTTTTTCATGTGAATAAAAAGGCTCTTAATTGACAAAAATGAATAATTTGGATATATTTAAGAAAACAAAAAAAAAACATAATAAGATTCATATTTGGAAAATAAACGGGAAAAATGAAATTTTTTCTGTTATTATTCTGTTTGATTAATTTTAATTGCCCTAATTACTTCGAATGAATCAGAAAATAAAAAACTGCAACAAAGGTCATTTGATGAAATATTTGGAGAAAAATGGGAAGAAAACGAACAAAAAATGCAAAATGAACAGAATAAACGGGAAATAATAAGAAAATATAATAAAATAAAAGAGAAAATTAAGCAAAAAGGAAGAAAATATTCAACAAAAGAATGGGACAAAATTAATTCAAAAATAGCGAAAAATTTGGGGACAAATCATAATTATATTAAAAAATGGATTAAAGAATTTGGTCTCCAAAAAAAGAACTGTCACAAATCAAAAAGTGATGAACAAAAATTAGAAATTGTGCAGAAATTTATTGAAATGGCAAATGAATATAAACAAAAAGGAAAATATTCGTTAAAAGAATGGTTCAAAAATTACGCCGAAATTTGTAAGAAAATTGGAGTAAGTTATACAACAATTATGGAATGGAAGAAACAATTTGGAATGAGTAAATTTATAACGAAGAATGAAAAAATTGAAAAAATGAAAATTTATTGGCAAATTAAAAAAGAAAATCCAAAAATAAGTGACAAGGAAATTGCCGAAATGTTAAATACTTCGGCAAAGAATATTTGCAGATGGAAACCAATGGAGGCATTTGAATTTTTATGAAGCTTTAAAATTTTCCAGAAAATTTAATTTATTGACAAATTTATTAATTATTTTGTTGTATAATTTTTTTAAACTTTTAAATAAGGAGTTCAGTATTATGGGAGTTTCAAGGATTTTCATTTTCTCGCTTATTAGTGCATTTAAAATGTTTGTGTAATTTCTGGTCGCTTTTTGGTAATTAGTTATTTGGGATTAAAATTCATTAAAAATTATAAGCATTAAAAATTAATAAAATCAGACTTTAATGGTCAACTTGATGCTAGTGCTTTTCTCAAATCCGCCAAAATGTGTTTGAAAACAAAAAATTGGTAATACATATATATATTTACATTCATAACTTGGCTCAAATTCAACCAAATTAATATTTCGTGGGATAATTCAATAGTCTTTAATTGTTCTCTTTCAGAAAATGATTTTCCTGAATTTTTACTTAAGTATAAAAAAAAAGTTAGAAAGCATTGAAAATGCTATGCTTTTTGCAATGGTCATGCATATATAATTAATTATAAACATTTAAAATTTTAAAGTCTTGAAAATTAAAAGAATTGAGCAAAAAATAATTTATATGTTCGATAACCCTAAGAATTCTCTATTTACTTTTAAAATTTCAGAAAATTTCATTGAGCTCCAGAAAAGCTCTGGACAAAAAATGCTTTCGAAAGAACTCATTGAAAATGAAAAACATGTTTTTTCGGTTGCTGTTTAGCTACGTTTCGAGTTTTTAGAACCTATCTTCTAAGTTTTTATTTTTTAGAACCATAAGAACCTAAAAATTAAAAAAAAACTATTTTAACCTATTTTGGCGTTTTTCCTCAAAAATATTAACAAAATGCAATAAAAACTATAAATACACCCCTAATAAACGACCCTAAAATTTTTAAATTTATACCCCTCAGAAATGAAAAATTTTTCAAAAAATTTTCTCCAAAATTTATTTATTTATTTTCTTGATGAGAATTTTTGCTTTTAAAAATTATATATCACATTAATAATTTGGCATAATAATTTTTGCTTTTTCAAGAAAATTTTCGATTTTACACCTCCCTAAATTCGGAACTTTTAGGTACCAATTTTCCCATTTTAGCACATATTTTTACGAGAATTTTTTTAATATTTAACCAAAGTATAAGGGTTTCAGAAGAAAGACTTATAAGTTTTTTTTTCTAAGAAATTTCTTATAAGGCCAAAAAATTTTGAAAAAATATGGTAATTAAGCATTAATTAACCATTTTTTAATGGTTAATTACCAAACAATTATAGACAGTCAAATATTAATATGGTAATTAAGTAACCTTTAGACATTTTTAAACGGAAATTTTATACTGGTCATTTGTCTCGTGGCGAGCCGAAGTGACAAAAGTATAAATGATATTAAAAATTAAATTTGAAACTTTACAATAATTTCTCGTTTTTTTCTTCTCATTTCGTTGTTTTTCTTCTTTTTCTTCCCATTTTTTTCCAAATATTTCGTCAAATGACTTTTGTTGTAACTTTTTCTTTTCAGCTCCAATTTGTTCAATTTTGGCGATTAAAAATAAAATTAAAAATAATTGAAGAAATAATTTCATTTTATAAAAGAATTTCTTAGAAATAATTATTTTTTTAAATTTTTGTATTTATTATAAATGTAAGAAACGAAAAGCTTTTAATTATTTTAAGCAAATCGCAATGGGCCTTTTTATTCACATGAAAAATCACAGTTAATCTCAGGGTTTCGATATCTGAGGATTTTTCCTCATTTTGTGGTCTTTTAGAGGGTCAAAGAGGATTTTTTTGAAAAATGAGGATTTTGCGGATTTTTGTGGTCTTTTTAGAAATTTGAAGATTTTTGTATTTGATAAAAAAGTGACAAAAACGCATGATTTTTTGAAAAATTAGGTATATTTGGCAAAATGTTCGAACTTTTTCTTCATATCTTAAACATTTTTTCGAAAAATCCTCGGTCAAAATCATTTTTTTGACAAAATCTGTTAACAAATCGCACTCAAAATCTCAAAAAATTTCCGGCAGCGCCTATCGGCACTTCCGGACCTCCTCCCAAAGTTCCCAAAAGGTTTTTTTGGTAAAACCGCGCCACAAAAAAATGCAATTTAAGAGCAAAAAAATTAAAAGATTGTCAATTTATTAAAAGAATAGAAATGCATTTTTTTTTATTTTGGAGGTTTCAAATAATATTAGTTATAAATTTTTACAAAAAATTACCAATTTTGCGATTTTGGGTCAATTTTTTAATGAAAAAACAGGTCCAGCGGCGCTGATAGGCGCCGTGATTGTTTCAAACGAAAAATATGACAGTTGACTGATTTTGTTCGCAATTTTATGATTTTTTAAAAAATGAGGATTTCTCATTCCAAATGAGGATTTTTTTTTGAGGTATTTTTGTGGCAAATGAGGATTTTTTATGGCTGAAATGAGGATTTTCAAAAATTTGAGATCGAAACCCTGGTTAATCTACTGATTTCCGGAAAGAATTACAAATCCAACATTAAAAAAATAATGATTAAAAATTATATGCTTTTCTACAGATCATTTATTAATGAAAATATTTTTTTAATAATTTTATTCTTTATTCTATTAAGCTAATTTGGCTTTTTTTGTAAATCTGTAATTTTAAACTGAACAAAAATAGGATTTTTAATCTTGAGTCTTGATCCTGATCAGGACAGTTTTTTCAAAATTCAATGGCTCTACTCTAATTTCTAATCAGTGTTAGATTATTTAAAAATTTCGAAATACTAAAAAAATTTTTAAAAAAAAATAATTAAATTTTGATTTTTTGGATAAAGAAAAACTGAATTTACGTGGTTTTGATGGTTAAAGAGCTCTAAATCATTTTAACTTTTCTAAAAAATAATTTCTTTCATTTTAAAATGATTGAATTACAAATTTTAATATTTCAAAATTTATACTCACTCATTTTCTGGTTTTCATCTTATTTTTCCTTTTTTTGATCAGTAGAGTAAAAAAAAATTATTATTTAATTAAAAAATTTTTCTTTTAAATAAATCTGATCAGTAGGGAGGAAATCATCATTTTTCGAGATTGGAGATTTTTTCCTAAAATTCAGTAGAATTGAGCTTTTTTCCAAAAGAATAAAAAGGCTCTTTATTGACTAAAATGAATAATTTGGATTTATTTAAAAAAAAATATATAGTTAATATTTGGGAATATAATCAGAAAAATGAAATTATTGCTACTATTATTTTTAAATAATTTTAATCATCAAATTTGACCAAATCGGAACAGAAAATAAAAAATTAAAACAAAAGTCATTTGTTGAAATATTTGGTGAAAATGGGAAGAAAAAGAAACAGAAAATTTGGAAGAAAAAAGAAAAATAATTGAAAAATTTTATAAAATAAAAGAGAAAATTCAGCAAAAAGGGCGAAAATATTCGGCGAACGAATGGGTTAAAATTGAATTAAAAATTGCAAAAAAATTGGGGACAAATCGCCAATATATTTATGAATGGATTAAAGACTTGGGGCTTAATCAACAAATATATAAAAGTCACAAATCAAAAACTGATGAAGAAAAATTTGAAATTGTTCAAAAATTTATCGAAATGTCAAATGAATTTAAACAAAACAGAAGAAAATATTCAAGAAAAGAATGGCAACAAAATTATGCCGAAATTGGTAAGAAAATCGGAGTTTGTCAAACAGTAATTAGGAAATGGCAGAAACAATTTGGCATTCGCAGTAAATTAACAAAGAAAGAAAAAATTGAAAAAATGAAAATTTATTGGAAAATAAAAACGGAAAATCCAAAAATAAGTGACAAAGAAATTGCCAAAATGATAAATACTTCGGCACAGAACATTTGCAGATGGAAAGCCAAATTTGGAGAAGAAAATTTTCAATTTTAGAAGACAATTGGGGTTTTATTGAAAACATTGCTTGCAAATTTTTAGAAAATTTCATTAATTGGCAAATTTTTTAAATTATTTTGTTGCATAAAATTTTTCAAATACGCGTAAAAATTTTTGGTTCTTCATAAATTTTTAGTCGATTTAAAAATAGGAGTTAAATTTTTTCAATTTTTGAATAAAAATTGTGTGCTTTCTCATCAAAAATCATCATTCGGTTGCTCTGATCGACAAAAATTGAAAATTAGCGGCTCTTAAAGTTCTAATTATTTTTCAGATATTATTTGCCATGTAATTTTTACTAAAATTATAAAAATATATTTACTGAATTAGAACCCACTTTCGAGGGGGGTTGAAAAATAGAGCCTCCTGCTGGGGTTCTAATTCAATAAACATGGTAATTAAAAATTCATAAAAAATAAAACTAATTTAATGGGGAGTCTGCTTATAGGATTAGCATATCCTTACTTATTAGTAATGTCTTCAAATATTTGTAGGATTTCTGATCGCTTTTGGAGTAGTTATTTGGGATTAAATTTTCACGAAAAATATAACCCTTTTAAAATAATTATGTAAATTAAAATCCGTTAAAATTTAGATTCATTAAAAATGTGAGCTTTTGCTTCCTGGATTAGCATTTTTGTTTAAACGGACTCGCAAATGGAAAATTTTGATGTTTTTTTAAATTGAAACTGTCGAAAATGATCATTTTCGAGTGAAGATATTGGCTGTTAAGCCATTTACTCTAACCGTCTTCCATTCTCTTCATGCCCTACTGTTGCCAGTGATCTCAAATGAGATTAAGGCAGTTAATTGTAAGCCGTTTGCTTATATATTTGCTTTTTTTAAAGCAAATTTCTATAGGGGGATGGGGAGAATGCTTGAAGCATTATTTCATCATTTGCAATTTTTTAATCCCTCACTTTCGGATTTTCATTTTAAGTATTTTCCAAATAAAATTAAAAAAATAAATAAATTATTTAATATAAAAAAATTTCTTTTAAATAAATTGTCAGTCGGAAAGAATATATTATCTTTTTTCCTTTTTTCAAATCAATTTTTACCAGAGATCATTAGAGAGTTGTGATTTTTCATGTGAATAAAAAGATTCTTATTGGATTAAACGAATGATTTTGTTATTTAAATAAATATTAATAAATTCATATTTTGAAATATAATCTCAGAAAAATGCAAATATTACTATTATTCTGTTTAATTTTAATTTTAATTGCCCTAATTAGTCAAATTGAATCAGAAGAGAAAAACTGCAACAAAAGTCATTTGATGAAATATTTGGAGAAAAATGGGAAGAAAAAGCGCAAATTGAACAGAAGAAGCGAAAAATAATTAGAAAATATTTTCAAATAAAAGAGAAAATTAAACAAAAAGGAAGAAAATATTCGGAAAAAGAATGGAATAAAATTAATATTAAAATAGCGAAGAGTTTGGGCACAAATCATAAATATATTAAAAATTGGATTAAAGAATTTGGTCTCCAAAAAAATAAAAGCCACAAATCAAAAAGTGATGAATAAAAATTAGAAATTGTTCAAAAATTTATTGCAATGAAAAATGAATTTAAGCAAATAGGAAAATATTCAACAAAAGAATGGAATAAAAATTATACCGAATTTTGTAAGAAAATCGGAGTTAGCCATGGAACAATTAGTAAATGGAAGAAACAATTTGGAATGAGTAAATTTATGACGGAAAAAGAAAAAATGGAAAAAATGAAAATTTATTGGAAAATAAAAATGGAAAATCGAAAAATGAGTGAAAACGAAATTGCTGAAATGATAAACATTTCGGCACTGAACATTTGGAGATGGAAAGCAAAATTTGGAGAAGAAATTACTCAACCTTAGGAGGCATTGATTTTCATTAAAATGAGCAAATTTATTTTGGAAAATTTGGAATTTATTTGTTTTTTGTTGGTTGATAAGTATTTAACTGAAAATATCATTTTGTTGACAAATTTCATGTACTTGGCATTGTTCGATAGCACTAAATGTATAAATTATTCAGGAAAATTTTCAAAAAATTTCAAAAACGTACAGAAAATTTGTATATAGCCCATTATTTAGAAAAAAATGTCGAAAATTCGTGCGTTTTCCAACTTTTTACCAAAAATGAAAAATCAATTTAAGAATTTAAAAAACATTACTCCAATTTCTGCGTTAGAGCTAACCTCCCCCCCCCCCTCTCAAAAAACATTATTTTAGGGTGTTGGACCGGACTTAAAAATATTTCAACGCATATTGGTTCTAAATTTTTTTTTAATTCCGAGTTTTCCATTATTTATACGAAAAAATGGCCTTTTTGGTTGAGTTTTTGAAAAATAGGGTTGAAAAATAAAGCCAACCTGGGGCGCTATTTAGGGAATACCGTAACCCTTAAAATCGAAAATTCAAAAATTACTGGGGATGGATGGACTGAAAATTCATAGGAATTTTAAAAAACCATTTGGGGGGATGTTCCAATGCCAACTCCAATTTTCCTACAACTTTCGGCATAATTTTGTTTCCATTCTTTTGTTGAATATTTCCCTATTTGCTTAATTCTTTTTCATTTCAATAAATTGTTGCACAAGTTTCCCATTTTTATTCATCAGTTTTTGATTTATAGATTTAGGTATTTGTTGATTAAGTCCCAATTCTTTAATCCATTTATAAATATAATTATCATTTGTTCCCAATTTTTTCACTATTTTCGAATTAATTTTACTCCATTTTTTTTTTGAATATTTTCTTCCTTTTTTCTTTTATTTTATAATATTTTTGAATTATTTCTCTTTTTTCTTCCAAATTTTCTTCTTGTATTTCGTCAAATGGCTTTTGTTGAAATTTTTTATTTTCAGTTGATCGAATTGGATTAATTAAAATTAAAATGAACATTAAACAGAATAATATGAAAAAATTCATTTTCGTAAAAATATTCGAATGTTGTATAATTTTTTTAAATAAAAGCAAAATAATAATTTTTTTCTTATTCGTGGCCATTTATTTTTTTATTTGAATAAACATGCAGAAAACCAAAATGAATTTTATTTATAATTAAAACAAACTACAAAATATGAAAATGAAAATAATTTAAAACTTCGTAATAATTGTGATCAGATCTTTGTTAATTTTTTATTTTATTGTAAATTTATTTATAATTTATTCTAAACGGAAAGGTTGTTAATTTTTATAATAATTTTTAGCCTGAATATCATTTTTTATTTCGATGGGTATAAAAATTAAAAACTTTTTTTGGATTTTATTATAATTCACTTTTTGATAGGATTATTCAGTTTCGAATATGTGCGATAGACATAATATGCATAAAAAATATTAAAAAATGAATTATTGTTTGCTCGCTCTCGCGACATAACATGATAACGGGTAAACTACAGCTCGCAGACGCCGACTCGCCGATGATTAACTCGCCGATAACACAACTCGCCGACGCCGAAAAAATGTTTCAATTGGAACCAAATAGTAAAGAAAGAAGTTAGGCCATTTGTATAAAAGGCAATTATTACAATAACAAATTACAAAAAAAGCTATGCTTATGCCTAAGCCAAAAAGTTTTGTGAAGTTAAGAACCCATTCAGTCGGTTTGTACCAATTTCGAAATTCTGTGTTTTCCATTGCGTCCTTCTACCCATCTTTCGCCCTTCTCAGACAACGCCCTCAAAAAAGCCAAATTCAGACTACCCCTACACCGCACCCAGTGAGCAACTTGCGGCAATTTCACAGCAGATAGACAGCAACAGCGCCGATCTGGTCACCAAACAACTTCTGCACGTTTGTGTCGCACTTTTGCAACAGGTTCAGCAACAACAGGCCGTCATTTCGGAGCAAAACTATGAACTCCAACAGAACAAACAACAAAAAATGATGGACTAGGCCACAGTCCACACTTATCGCAGCAATGCGTTAGCAGTGGGATGAAAATTGATGAAATTGCAACAATGCGTTAAACAACAGAACCGCAGCAATGTGGGTGGTTTGTTCTGGTCGTTTCTCGAAGTCAGCTCCTTCTCAGCAGTCAAAAATCTACAATGCCCCGGCTCAGCTTACTCTTCGCCAGGAGCGCCACGTAATAAACTAAGCTTAGTTAGTCGGGGATAATTTGTTGCTTTTCTTAGTTGTCCACAAATATTTCAATGACGGGGACAATTCAATTTATTTAAAATCAACAACAATAAAAATGGGAGGGTCGGAGGGAAAAGAATGACCAAAAATAAATATAAAAAGTGCACTGCCAACAGAATGAATTGAAGGAACGATGGGAGCGGTCTACGTCAGTTGGGCCTTGGTATCATTCGAAAGCTTAATGTATTTAGAAATTTTTTCCAGGCTTGAAAAACTTTTCGTTTTTTAGCAAGGCTAATAGAGCATGTTAAGAGCTATCGAATGATACCAAGATTGTTGGATTTGGATGCCAAAGAAAAAAGCTTAAGTGGAAAAACATGCTGGGGCCCAAACGTGGGGGCCCAAACGTGAGGGCCCAAACGTGGGGGCCCAAACGTGAGGGCCCAAACGTGGGGGCCCAAACGTGAGGGCCCAACCAACGTGGGGGCCCAAACGTGAGGGCCCAACCAAACGTGGGGCCCAAACGTGAGGGCCCAAACGTGGGGGCCCAAACGTGGGGGCCCAAACGTGAGGGCCCAACCAAACGTGGGGGCCCAAACGTGAGGGCCCAACCAAACGTGGGGCCCAAACGTGAGGGCCCAACCAAACGTGGGGGCCCAAACGTGAGGGCCCAAACGTGGGGGCCCAAACGTGAGGGCCCAACCAAACGTGGGGGCCCAAACGTGAGGGCCCAACCAAACGTGAGGGCCCAAAGGTGGGGGCCCAAACGTGGGGGCCCAAACGTGAGGGCCCAAACGTGGGGGCCCAAACGTGGGAGCCCAAACGTGAGGGCCAAAACGTGGGGGCCCAAACGTGAGGGCCCAAACGTGGGGGCCCAAACGTGGGGGCCCAAACGTGGGGGCCCAAACGTGTGGGGCCCAAACGTGGGGGCCCAACTGACGGGTTCCGATGGGGGGACATTTTATGTTGGGAAGGGAGTGGAAAAATATAGATTAGGCGAGAGACTACAATGACAGACAGAGAGACAAAGTTAAGAAGGGACAACATAATTAACAAAAGAAGACGCCAATAATCAAAATATTAACACGGGTGTGAAAAGCAAAAAAAATTCTACGACAGAGAAAAAATAAACTAAAAAAAAAAATTCTCGTTATCGGTCACGAAAACCGTGAATTTCACAGGTTTTTTGAATCACAGCCCACCTCTAATAAAGGCTAAAAATAGAATTTTGTTAAATCGTAGATTTAAATGCAATTGGGCTCAACAAATCAGATTTTTAACAATTTTTTACACAACATTTTTCCAAAAAACTTTTGAGCAACAGGGGGAGGGAGGGGAATGGGTCCGGCGGTGCCGATAGGCGCCGAGAGGAAATTTTTTCGGAATTTTTAATTAATTTTAATTAGAAAATTTATTTGGTCAAGAAATAAACCGTGAAACAAAGGTTTATTAATTCTAAATCATTTCTTCTTCTCCAGGAATTAAATTAACAATTTATATCAGTAAAATTTAAAAATATCATTGAAATTCAATTTATAATTTCAGATTTATGACATTTTTAAATTGAAAAAAAATAAATACAACTCGCAGACGACGACTCCAACATTTTGCTTTTTTTGAAACTAAATTTCTATAGTTGGATGGGGAGAATTCTTTTGAACCACTAATTTTGATCATTTGCAATTTTTTAATCACTCACTTTCGGATTTTCATTTTACATGTTTTCCAAAAAAAATAATAATTACTTTTTTTCTTTTTTAAACAATAAAATAAAAAAAATAAATTATTTAATATAAAAAAAATTCTTTCAAATAAATGGTCGGTAGGAAAGAATATATTTTCTTTTTTTTCAAATCAATTTTTTGCCGGAAATCAGCAGAGAGTTGTGGGTTTTCATGTGAATAAAAGGCTCTTAATCGACTAAAATTAATAATTTTGTTATTTAAATAATATTAAACAAATTTATTTGTGAAAAATTCGTAAAAATGAAATTATTACTGTTATTATTCTGTTTAATTTTAATTATAATTGCCCTAATTAGTCCAATTGAATCAGAAGAGAAAAAACAGCAACAAAAGTCATTTGATGAAATATTTGGAGAAAAATGGGAAGAAAAAGCGCAAATTGAACAGAAGAAACGGGAAAAAATAATAAAATATTATAAAATAAAAGAGAAAATTAAACAAAAAGGAAGAAAATATTCAAAAAAAGAATGGAATAAAATTGAAGATAAAATAACGAAAAAATTGGGGACAAATCGAAACAAAATTTATAAATGGATTAAAGAATTTGGTGTTCAAAGAAATAATTGCTACAAATCCAAAACTGATGAACAAAAACTCGAAATAGTTCAAAAATTCATTGAAATGTCTAATGAATTTAAAGAGAAAAGAAAATATACAAGCAAAGAATGGGACCAAAATTATGCCGAAATTTGTAAGAAAATCGGAGTAAGCCATTGGACAATTGACAAATGGAAGAAACAATTTGGCATTCGTAGTAAAATAACAAAGAATGAAAAAATGGAAAAAATTAAAATTTATTGGAAAATAAAAATGGAAAATCCAAAAATGAGTGAAAAAGAAATTGCTGAAATGATAAACACTTCCGCAAAGAACATTCGCAGATGGAAAGTCAAATTTGGAGAAGAAATTATTCAATTTTAGAAGGCAATTGAATTTTTATCAAAAATTACATTTATGACAAATTTTATTTGAATTTATTTGTTGCATATTTTTTATGTTTTAAATAGCGAAAATTATTAAATTTTATCAAACTTACAAATTAGGGTAAAAAACGAGCTTTTCTCATCAAAAAGCATCTCTGGTCGAGAAAAATTCAAAATTAACATACCCTGAATCTTCTGATCACTCTTAAGACATTATTTGCGTTTAGTTTTCACTAAATAAAAATTCGTATTTACTGAATTAGAACCCCTCTTCCTATTTGTAGAATTTCTGATCGCTTTTTGGGTATTTATTTGGGATTAAACATTCACTAAAGTTAGAATTCTTAAAAAATTCATTAAATATTTAAATTCAGTATTGTGTGAGCCTGCTTTTTGGATTAGCGTGTCCTTAATTTTTCTTTAATTATTGTTTAACCTTATTTTTTTGAAAATTTTAGTTCTCACTAATTTTTCGGAAAGGCGAACAAAACTGCATTTCCTAAAATCAAAAAAATGGGAGCCTTAGGTTAATTTTATGGCCTTTTGTGCCTATTTCACCCTTTATGAAGAATTTTTCTGTGTTTTCATAATTTTAATGCTGTTTAGGCAAACAAGAGTTGAAAAAAATTTAGTTTGAATCCGATTTTGGAAATAAGCGCAAATGTCTTGGGCTCAAATGTCCGAGACGCAATGTCTGGGGCCAAAATAATAGAGAAGAAATCTTAGGCTTTCTAATCATATAAACAAAATTAAAAGTCATTTCAAATAAATGAAACAAATAAATTTGAAAATGTAATTTGTGAATAAAATGGAATTTTTTGCAAGAAATATTTAAAATTCATATTCTAAGAATGAATGGCTTTCCATCTGCGAAAGAGCTCCGGTCCCGGCTTCTGCTGTGTCCTTTTTAGGGACAGGGACCATTATACAAAAATTAATACGGAAAGTAATTTCTCGCGAAATTTTCGGTCTTGAGCTTGACTATTTAATAAATTTTAAAATTTAAATTCGACTAAAATACACTAAAAATTCAAAAAAATAGAAATCAAAAAATAATTAGGCTAAATGAAACGACAAAATAAAAAATCTATTAATAATAATTTCGATAATAATGTCGATGGTCGGCCCCCTTTTCAAATGAAATTCATATTTATTTTTCGTTAAGGCTATTTTAGGAGGTTTTTGGGGTTGGATAATTCGATTCTGACGCCCATTTCAACCTATCTTAAACCCCGAATACGAATCGAAAAAAGTCGAAAATTCATTTTGAAATATTTTCTTCCTTTTTGCTTAATTTTCTCTTTTCATTTTTTCTGTTCATTTCGTTTTTCTTCTTCTTTTTCTTCACATTTTTCT
This sequence comes from Heterodera schachtii, assembly GCA_023374025.1. Taxonomy (NCBI): domain Eukaryota; kingdom Metazoa; phylum Nematoda; class Chromadorea; order Rhabditida; family Heteroderidae; genus Heterodera; species Heterodera schachtii. The sequence continues at coordinate 446,756 of SIJG01000006.1, read as the reverse complement.
CAAAATATTTTATCAAATGACTTTTGTTGCAGTTTTTCTTTTCTGAATCAATTTGGTTAATTAAGGAAAACTTAGAATTAAACAAAAAAATAATAATTAATATTTTCCTTTTTTTAATCAATAGAGTAGAAAAAAGAAATTATTTAATTAAAATAATTCTTTTAAATAAATATGATCAGTAGGGAAGCATATAATCATCTTTTTTTTCTTTTTCCAAATCAATTTTTTGCCGGAGACCAAAAGAGAGTTGTGATTTTTTCATGTGAATAAAAGGCTTTTAATTAACTAAAATGAATAATTTGGATTTATTTAAGAAAAAAAACATTATATAAACTAATATTTAGGATATAATTTCAGAAAAATGAAATTATTACTGTTAGTCTTTTTATTTCTAATTACCTTAATTATTCCATTTAAATCAGAAAATAAAAAGTTGCAACAAAAGTCATTTGATGAAATATTTGGAGAAAAATGGGAAGAAAAAGAAGAAAAAGCGCAAAATGAACAGAAGAAACGGGAAATCATTAGAAAATATTTTCAAATAAAAGAAAAAATAAAGGAAAAAGGAAGAAAATATTCAAGAAAAGAATGGAATAAAATTAATTCAAAAATAGCGAAACAATTGGGGACAAATAAAACATATATTCAAAAATGGATTAACGAATTTGGCCTACTAAAACAAATACAAAAAAGCTATAAATCAAAATGTTATGAAGAAAAATGTGAAATTGTTCAACAATTTATTGAAATGAAAAATTGTTTTAAACAAAAAAGAAAATATTCGGAAAAAGAATGGCAACAAAATTATGCCAAAATTTGTAAGAAAATTGGTGTTGGCCATGGAACAATTGAGAGATGGAAGAAACAATTTGGAATAAACTGAAAAGAAAAACGGAGGAAGAAAAAATGGGAAAAATGAAAATTTATTGGCAAATTAAAAGAGAAATGCCAAAAATTAGTGACAACGAAATTGCCGAAATGATAAATACTCCGGCACAGAACATTCGCAGATGGAAAGCCAAATTTGGAGAAGAAAATTCTTCAATTTTAGAAGGCAATTGAATTTTATGAAAATATTGCTAGCAAATTTCCATAAAATTTCATACATTAACAAATTTTAATTGATTTAATTTGTTGCATTATTTTTTAAATTTCGTTAAAAAAATTTTTTTTGTATTTTTAAATTATTCTGTCGAATTAAAAATAAAAAAAGAATTTCATTTTATCAAATTTAGGATAAAATTGAGCTTTTCTCATCAAAATTCATCATTCGATTGCTCTGGTCGAGAAAAAATCAAAATTTTTTCTGATCGCTTTTTAGGTCGTTTTTTGTGATTGAATTTTCACAATAACAATAAACTATAAAATATTATTGTATTAAAAAATTCTTAAACACAATTGAGAGTTTTGCTTCTAGGATTAGCGTGTTCTACCTTGTTTTATTAGTGCCTTTAATAAAATGTTAAACTTAACTGATCACTTTTTTGATGTCATAAAAAAATATATATTATTAGCGCCATTAAGAACTTTTGGATATTTATTTGGGATTAAATTTTCACGAAAAAATAATCTTTAAAATAATTATGTAATTAAAAATTCTTAAAAAGTATTAGCATATCATTTGCTTATTAGTAGGGACGCGATTTCTAGTGAAAAAACTTCTTTTTTTTTTGCTCGATTGATTTGAAGAAAGGAGCTCAAAAAACGCATTTCTGCATTAAAATTTTTTCATTTGGACGTCATTTTTCGTCACTATTAGAGAAAGGCAAATCAACATTTTTCTCTTAGCAAAAATTGTTTTAATAAATATCAACGTTGACGTTGATATTTATTTAATATCAACATACATTACGCCATCAACATAATATCAACGCTATTTTTAAAATTTGGATAATTTTTTAAAATTTAAAGCAATTTTTTCAAATGACTTTTGGCGGAAAAATAAAATGGGGAGAGAGATAACAGAAAAGTGAGAGGGTGTTAAATTCAGCCCCTGTCATACAAAAGCATTTTTGGTGAAGAAGAACAAAGAAAAATTAATTAAAAAGAGAGTGTTATGGGAAGAGATTTAAGACAGAGAGAGAACAGAGGACATAGTGAGGAATCTGCGTCTCTTACCAAAAGAATCAGCGAAGAAAGGAAGAGAATTCTCTTCCCATAGCGCTCTCTTTTGGAATTATTTTCTCTACTCTCCTTCATCAAAAATGTTTTGTATGACTGGGACTGAAAGTTCAGCACTCTCTCATTTTGCGTTATCTCTCTCCACAAAATTATAAGCCGCTCAAATAAATTTTAAAAAATTATCGCAATTTTTAAAAATTACGTTGATATTTGTGTTGATGGCATAATGTTAGTTGATTTAATTAAACATCAACATTTAAATTTATACCCCGCAAAAACTAATAAAAAGGTTGATTTGCCATTCTCTAGTCACTATCCCTTAACTATATACTAAGCGAGACCTTTTGCATTTTTAATTCATTGAATTGGCATTGGTTTTGTCATTATGTTTATTTAAAAATAAATGCGAGTCATTGGATTTCGAAATTCTCTGCTGGAACTTTCAATTTATAAAAATAATTTGTAAGAAAAATGACCAATTATACCCTAGAACACCTTGAAATGTATTTGATTTGCAATTGTGCGGGCGAAAATGATAAAAATGAGATTTTTTGAATTATATGCAAAAAAAAACTTGCTTTTTACAATTTTTAAAACATATTTTAGCACATATTTTGGCATTTTTTTGGGGATTTAAGCACATATTTCATTACATATTTTAGGGTTTTTAGCACATATAAATCCCATCACTACTTTTGACCAATGCCAAAAAAAAAACAAAAAATTCAAAACGTTATAACTAGGAGACTTTTTTTTATTTATGAAAAATCCAAGCAAAAAGAAATAAATTCAATATAAATTAAAATTAGTGAGGTCGTTTCAGAATTATTTTTGTCAGTTTTTATATAGTCTTGAGATAGAGAAGAAGCTTCTCCGAGAGGAAGATTAATGGATAAATTGAGGCAACAATTGATCCTATATGATCGAGCAACGTGGGGGAGCTGGAGAGGGCAGGGTCGGTAGTTCAGCTGGTAGAACACTGGTCCGGAAAGCCAGAGACGCCGGTTCAAAACCGGCCCGCCCCATAGTTTTTCCCTCAAAGGCTTCCCCAGCTCGTCATATATTTCATGGCGACCCTTGGCGGCTTCCAGTTCACCCAGCAGCAGCAGAGAAGCGAAAAAGAAGAGAGAGGATAAAGCTGGCACTGGAAGTGACCGAATCTGCAAGCTTCAGCAGCAGCCGAGTAGCAGTACCCTTATGCATAAAGATCAGGGTCGGATCCTAGGATCATGATCCATAAATCCACTGATTCGAGGATCGAAAAATCCGTGGATCAAAATTCGTATGCCTAAAGACCAGATTGTGTGATCCATGTATCACGACCCGTGGATTGTATTCCTTTTCTTTTCCGCTGTAGTTCTCATCAAAACCAACGAAACCTTTCCTCTGACTCGACCTGATCCGCGGATCACTTTATTTATCATTAATATTAAATTTGGTTTTTTTTGCATTTTCATTGTTGCATAATTGCTGGATTAACCTTGCTGGTAAATAATCGAATTATTGTTTACGCAAACTATGTTTTTGATTGGTGACCTTACATAACAATTTTCTATGCCCATTCATTCTTATTTTTCCAAATCAATTGCTTCAAAAAATTAAAAAAAAAGAGGGCCAAAGATGAACGACAAACCGAAAAAAGTTAGGTTCTAGTGCAGAATACGCGTCCCATGGACTTTTACGCGTCCCATGAATTTCATCAATTAGAAATTTTTATTTCATTAAAATTAACCAAATTTATTTATTTATATTTGCATCCGAATAGCCCATGCTTGGCAAAGAATTCTCAAATAATTATAGAAAAACCAGTAGAGCCCGGACGGGACCGGAGGCCAACCTGTTTTTCCGGCGCAAGAGGAAATTTTGAATGATTTTTTTCCAAACTAAAAGACTCTCTGTAACTTTATATAAAGGATTGACTTTTTTTAAAACTAAATTTCTATAGGGGGATGGGCAGAATGCTTGAAGCATTAATTTTCATCATTTGCAATTTTTTAATCACTCACTTTCGGATTTTCATTTTACATAGTTTCCAAAAAAAAAAATTAATTATTTTTCTTTTTAATCAATAAATAGAAAAAAATAAATTATTTAATAAAAAAAAAATTCTTTTAAATAAATGGTCAGTTGGAAAGAATATAATCATCTTTTTCCTTTTTTCAAATCAATTTTTACCGGAGACCAGAAGAGAGTTGTGATTTTTTCATGTGAATAAAAGACTCTTTAATCGACTAATATTAATAATTTCGTTATTTGAATAAATATTAAATAAAATTATATTTTGGAAAAAACTCGTAAAAATGAAATTATTACTGTTATTATTCTGTTTGTGACTTGTGAGAAGCCAGAATTGGGACGGTGACATGAAATTTTGCCAGATTTATTAATAGAATCTGTCCAATAATTAAGTACCCATTTTTATGAATTTTATCAAATTCTAAGAAAATTTTCGGTTCGCTGGAAAAAATGGGTTTTGAATGAGGGATTGTTTGGGGATTTTCGCCAGTTATTTAATTTTCAGCAATTTTAAATTTATACGATTTTGAAAAATATGAAGTAATATCAAATGATTTCAATCCTCTCCATTTCGTTCCCAAATTGTTTCTTCCATTTAAAAATGGTCGTTCTATCAATTTTCAAAATTTTTGCAATTTCTTTTTCACTTATTTTTGGATTTTCTTTTTTTATTTTCCAATAATTTTTCATTTTTTCCAATTTTTCATTCTTTGTTAATTTACTGCGAATCCCAAATTTTTTCTTCCATTTTTCAATTGCTGAACTGCTAACTCCAATTTTCTTGCAAATTTCGGCATAATTTTGACGCCCTTCATTGTGCGAGTATTTTCTTTTTTGCTTATATTCTTTGGTCACCGAAATAAATTTTTTGCACAATTTCAATTTTTTGTTCATCAGTTTTCAATTTATGGCTTTTCTGTATTTGTTTTTGGAGACCAAATTCTTTAATCCATTTTTCATATAAGTATTATTTGTCCCCAAACTTTTCGCTATTTTCGTATTAATTTTACTCCATTCTTTTTTTGAATATTTTCTTCCTTTTTACTTAATTTTCTCTTTTATTTTATAATATTTTCTAATGATTTCCCGTTTCTTCTGTTCAATTTACGCTTTTTCTTCACATTTTTCGCCAAATATTTCATCAAATGATTTTTGTTGTAGTTTTGTCCCTTTTAATTCAATTGGACTAATTAGGACAATTATAAATAAAATCAAACAGAATAATAACAATAATAATTTCATTTTTACGATTTTTTCTCAAAAATAAATTATTAATATTTATTTAAATAACAAAATTATTAATTCCAATCAATTAAGAGTCTTTTTATTCACATGAAAAAATAACAATTCTCTAATGGTAGTTAATCCGTTTGCTTATATAACCTTTGCTTTTTTTAAAACTAAATTTCTATAGGGGGATGGGCAGAATGCTTGGAGCATTAATTTTCATCATTTGCAATTTTTTAATCACTCACTTTCGGATGTTCATTTTACATATTTTCCACAAAAATAAAAAAATTATTTTTCATTTTTAATCAATAAAATAGAAAAAAATAATTATTTAATAAAAAAAAAAAATTCTTTTAAATAAATGGTAAATAGGGAAGAATATACATATTATTATTTTTTCTTTTTTCAAATCAATTTTTTGCCGGTGATCAATAGAGAGTTATGATTTTGTCATGTGAATCTTTAATCGACTAATATTAATAATTTTGTTATTAAATATTAAATAAAATTATATTTGGGAAAAAATTCGTAAAAATGAAATTATTATTGTTATTCTGTTTGATTTTAATTTTAATTGCCCTAATTAGTCCAATTGAATCAGAAGTTAAAAAACTACAACAAAAGTCATTTGATGAAATATTTGGAGAAAAATGGGAGAACAAAAAATGCAAAATGAACAGAAGAAAAGGGAAATAATAAGAAAATATTATAAAATAAAAGAAAAAATAAAGCAAAAAGAAAGAAAATATTCAGCAAAAGAATGGAATAAAATTAATTCGAAAATAGCGAAAAAATTGGGGACAAATAAAACATATATTCAAAAATGGACCAAAAAATTTGGTCTCCAAAAAATGAACTGTCACAAATCAAAAAGTGATGAACAAAAATGGGAAATTGTGCAACAATTTACTGAAATGAAAAACAAATTTAAGCAAAAAAGAAAATATTCAACAAAAGAATGGAATAAAAATTATGTCGAAATTTGTAAGAAAATTGGAGTTAGCCAAAGAATAATTAAGAAATGGAAGAAACAATTTGAAATTCGCTGTAAAAGAATAACGGTGAAAGAAAAAACGGAAAAAATGAAAATGTATGGGCAAATAAAAAGAGAAAATCCAAAAATTAGTGATCAGAAAATTGCTGAAATGATAAACACTTCGGCACTGAACATTTGGAGAAGAAAATTTCCAATTTTAGAAGGCAATTGAATTTTTATGAAAACATTGCTAGCAAATTTTTAAAAAAATTTCATTGATTGATAAATTTTATTTGAATTGATTTGTTGCATATTTTTGTATATTTTAAATTAGCGAAAAAAATTTTGTTTTTGGTTCCTTTTGAATTTTTAGTCGTTTTAAAAAATAGGAATTAAATTTTTTAAATTTAGGGATAAAATTGAGCTGTTCTCAATAAAAATCATCATTCGATTGCTTTTGTCTAGAAAAAGTCAAAATTTGCGTGTGCTAAAGATCCAAATTGTTTTTAAGATATTATTTGCGGAAAATTATGGGAGCTTCTAGGATTAGCAGGTCCTTGCTTTTTAGTGCCTTTAAAATATTTGCAGAATTTTTGATCACTTTTTTTGGGTAATTATTTTGGATTAAATTTTCACTAAATTATATTAGAAAGAGAATTAACCTATTTTAAACTTTTTCACCACATATCCTGAAAATATTTCAACGCTTATTGGTTTTAAAAAGTTTTTTTTCGAAATTTTGAGTCTTTCGTTATTTTATTTTTTTGCAAAATTAATTTCTAAATATTTTTCTAGAAAGTGCTCTGAAACGCACCTAATTTCTTTCATTGCCACTATTCCACTCTAATGCTCTCCGACAAATCCAACGGGAAAATAAAATTCAATTATTTAATAAGTTAATTTTGTTCATTTTTCGTTAATTCTTTAATTTTCAAACAATGTAAAAGCGTAAAATTTTATCCAAAAAGGAACATATGCCAAATCAGTATTGGGATAAATAATTTTAAAATCAAAAAATGTGAGCAATGAACACAAAAGTTGACGATTCATTCCTCCTTCATTTCGTCCCCAAATTGTTTCTTCCATTTTGAAAGGCTAATTCTAGCAATTTTCATCTTTTTAGCAATATCCCCAGGGTAGCCAAATTAAAATTTTCAAAAGACTCATTTGGCATGCAAAAACACCTCATTTTGGGTCAAAAAGCCTCATTTTTACAAATTTATTCAAAATCACGTTTAAAATGTTCAAATGTTATATTTCTGATTATCCATGATCATTTGAGCAATTTTTGTTAGAACTAAGTATTTTGTGAAATTCTGAGCATGAAAATAGAAGTGGAAAAAAAATTTTTTTTTTTTTGTTGATTTTTTTTGCGGCGCTTTTTCCAAAAAACTTTTGGATAAAGTCTCAGATCTGCTACCCTGAATATCCCGTTCACTTATTTTTGAATTTTCTCGCTTTATTTTCCAATAAATTTTCATTTTCTTTTAATTAGGGTTCGAGCCCCGTGGGCGGGGGTGGCTTTTCGCGGGGGCGGGGGTTGGCGGGGGTCAGAGTCGCGGGGGCGGTGGCGGGGGCACGATAATTCCGCCCCCGCGGAGGCGGGGGCGGGGGTTTGCTTTGAATTAGCTCCAAAAATCTCACAAAAATTTTTTTTTATGAATGATTTCTTTGGCTCCACATTCCTTTATTCGTTGATCGCCTCGATACTATTTATTTTGACATAAATTGCACAGATTTTTTTTAAAATAATCAAATTTAGGGATTTTTGGGTAATTTTTTAAGAAAAAAAAAAGTTTTTTTTGAGGGCCGGCGTGCCGATAGAAGCGAATTTTAAATTTATTTCTAACAGATATTCACCAAAAAATTTAATTTTTCCAATAAATTTTCGTTTTTTAACTGTATTAAATTATCATGATTTACTCAAGGAAAATTGGAACTCAGATTTTTTAAATTTTTTTTTCTTGCGGCACATTTTTCCAAAAAAAAACTTGATGAATGTGCGAGGGGAGAGGTCCGGCGGTGCCGATAGGCGCCGCCGGGAAAATTTTTTTGAAAATTTGAATGCAATTTGTTAACATAAAGAAATCCTGTATTAATCAGAAAAATAAATAAATTAAAGGAAAAAACGTTAGCCGGAGTCGAACTCATGACAAAAGTACTGTTAGTGTTGAAACACTATCCACCAACCCACAAATTTATTGGAAATTAAAAGCAAAATTTACTTTATTTCATAAAATTTGTCAAAGATGGTTAAAAAAATTCAAAATTGTATATATTTTTTGCTTTATATCCCATGAATATGCCATTCTTAGGGGTGTATTTTTCACCCCCGCGCCCCCGCGGGGGTGAAGGTCACGGGGGCGGGGGTTGCGGGGGTCTGAGTCGCGGGGGCGGGGGCGGGGGTGAGGCCAAAAAACTTGTCCCGCCCCCGGCGGGGGCGGGGGTGACGGGGGCGGGGCTCGAACCCTACTTTTAATGATTAGCTAATCATTTATATTTTTTGGCAATTTAAACTGGTACGCTCTGAGTATTTTAGTAAAAATTTTGAGGGATTAATTTTCTAAAAAATAGACTTTCGCCCTTATCCAGGGGTGCGATCTGTTCTGATTTATCAGAAATGTTCTGATTTGGAGGGTCCAAATCTGATAAAATAAAAATGTTCTGATTTGTCAGATTTGTTCTGATTTTGGGGTAGAGACCAAAATTTGTTCTGATTTCTTAGATAAACTCATATTTTTGAAATTTTGTGGCATAATGTCACTTTTTGTCTAGAAAATATAAGATTTGTGGCAAAATTTGGTCATTTTTTGACAAATATCTGTTAACAAATCGAATTAAAAATCGCAAATTTTTCCCGGCGGCGCCTATTGGCACCGCCGGACCATCACCCCTCGCCAATTTCCCAAAAGTTTTGGAAAAATCTGCCGCAAAGAATTCTTAAAAGTCTGATTTTTTCATCCCGAGTGCACTGAATTTTTCGATTTGCTAAACCTCACCAAAATTTTTAAAGATGATAATCGGAGGCGAAAATATAATTTTTAATACATTTTTGATTGAAAAATTATAAAATAACTGATTAGAAGCAATTTTGCAAAATGTTCTGATTTTTGACCCCAAAATCTGATTTTTTGAGTCCGATGTTCTGATTTTGAAAAATTTTCGATCGCACCCCTGCCCTTATCAGACAACGCCTCAAAAAAGCCTACCCTATCAAAAAGGGTCGGAATCGGTTTAAAACGACCAAAACGATGAGAAAAATGTAAATTAGGAGGCGCGTTAAAATTTAAAAATTTTTTTTCTGATCAAATTTTATAATTATTTTCGTGAAAAAAAATTAAGAATCAAAAACAAAAATTAAAAATAAATAAATTAAAAAAGAAGATTTACATGTGTAAGTGTTTTTTAAAAATGAAAAAAACATTGTAAAAATTTTTGTTCATTCCATTTTTTTCGTCTTTTGGCGTTCGCTGGAAAATTTGGCGAATTGTGCCAATTTTTACTACAAATTGGCACCACAATTGGGCAAAAATGCCTTGTCGCCCGTCTTCTGCCGTTACCTTTTTTTTAATAGTCTTCCTTATTTTCCAATTGTTCAATTTTTGTGATTAAAAATATAATTAAAAATTCTTTTGGCAATAATTTCATTTTAACAATTTCTCTAAAACAAATTTATATTTTTTTTCTCAAACAAAATTTTGGTATTTATTATAAAAGTAAAAAATCGCAATTTTACAGATTAAAAAATTAAGAAAATCCAACATAATTTTAAATAAAAATAATAATATTTTTTGTGTATAAATTCTTCAATATTAATTCATTAAAATAATGGGGAAAACATGCTTCTATGATTGGAATTAACTACATTTAAATATTTTGAGAATTTCTGATCGCTTTTTGGGTAAAATAATCATCTAAAAATTCATTAAAATAATCAACGGTTTAATTACCCAAGTTTGATAAGCTTAATAATTTAAGAAAAAAAACAATAATTTATTAGCTTTTGCAATTATATTTTAATCTTGCCTTGCCTAAGGCCCAAATATTCAAAGCAGAATATTTAAGAAAAAATATTAAAAAAATTTGTACTAAATTATATTATTGTAATTGCAAAAATTTTGAAAATTATTATTAATATTAAATTTTAAAAAATATTACTTTAAAATTATTAAACTTAATTAATATTTTTATTGTTACTAAGACCATTTTCGATTCGACCTAACACCTCCAAGACCTAAATAACTCACTAATTCCTATAAAAATTTCACTAAATTTTTCCGAAATTCCACAAAATTACCATTAAAAGCGAATAAAACTGGTTTTGTGTGTCCTGATTTTTCACGTTTGTCCTATTTTTTTTCATTTAATAAATAATTTATAGCTAAAAAATTTCTTAATTTTCAATTATAATTCTTCATTAATTGTGAATAAACAGAAATATGCTCAAATTAAAAGGCTCAAAAAAATTTTACATTTATATTATATTTTAGTTAAATATATTTATTAGAAATAAATTGTTTTAAATAATAAAATGAATTTGATTTTTTTTTATCAAATAAAACCAAACTTACGTGTTTTTCTGCTTTAAGGACCTTAAAATTATTCTTTTTTTTTCTTAAAATTTATTTCTAAAAATTATTTATTCTATTTTAAAATGCGTTTTGCTTAATTTTGATAATTTTTGCAATTTTCTAATCACTCACTTCCGACCTTTACTCATCAATTTCAAAAAAAAACTAATTTAATTTTTCCTTTTGTCATAAGAAGAGTAGAAAAATTTAATTATTAATAAATTAATTTTCTTTTGAATAAATGTGATCAGTAGGGAAGAAAATCTGCTTATTTTTCTAATAATTGGATTTTTATTCGGAAACTCAGTAGAGAGTTGTGGTTTTTTTTATGTGAATAAAAAGGCTCTTAATCGACTAAAATGAATTATTTGGATTTTATTTAAGAAAAAAATTATATAAATTCATATTGGAATATAATACTGGAAAAATGCAAATATTACTATTATTCTGTTTAATTTTAATTCTAATTGCCCTAATTACTACAAATGAATCAGAAGATAAAAAACTACAACAAAAGTCATTTGATGAAATATTTGGAGAAAAATGGGAAGAAAAGGAAGAAGAAATATTGGAAGAAAAAAGAAAAATAATTGAAGAATTTTATAAAATAAAAGAAAAAATAAAGCAAAAAGGAAGAAAATATTCAGCAAAAGTATGGGACAAAATTAATTCAAAAATAGCGAAAAGCTTGGGGACAAATCGAAAGAAAATTTATGAATGGATTAATGAATTAGAACTTCATCAAAACTTTAATGAGTCAAAATTAAAAACTGATGAAGAAAAAATAGAAATTGTACAAACATTCATTGGAATGTCAAATGAATTTAAACAAAAAAGAAAATATTCAAGCAAAGAATGCAACAAAATTATGCCGAAATTTGTAAGAAAATTGGAGTTGGCCATTTCATAATTAAGAGATGGAAGAAACAATTAGGAATGAGTAGATTTATAACGGAGAAAGAAAAAAAGGAAAAAATGAAAATTTATTGGAAAATAAAAACGGAAAATTCAAAAATGAGTGACAAAGAAATTGCCAAAATGATAAATACTTCGGCACAGAACATTCGCAGATGGAAAGCCAAATTTGGAGAAGAAACTATTCACTCTTAGAAGACAATTGAATTTTCATGAAAACATTGATCGCAAACTTTCCAAAAATTCATTTTTTGGAGAAAAATGGGAAGAAAAAGAACAAAATGAACAGAAGAAACGGGAAATAATAAGAAAATATTTTAAAATAAAAGAGAAAATAAAGCAAAAAGAAAGAAAATATTCAAAAAAAGAATGGAATAAAATTAATTCAAAAATGGACCAAAAAATTTGGTCTCCAAAAAAAGAACTGTCACAAATCAAAAAGTGATGAAGAAAAATATGAAATTGTACAAAAATTTACTGAAATGAAAAACAAATTTAAGCAAAAAAGAAAATATTCAACAAAAGAATGGAGCAAAATTATGCCGAAATTTATAAGAAAATTGGAGTTAGCCAAGGAATAATTGAGAAATGGAAGAAACAATTTGGAATGAGTAAAAGTAGGGTTCGAGCCCCGCCCCCGTCACCCCCGCCCCCGCCGGGGGCGGGACAGGTTTTTTGGCCTCACCCCCGTCCCCGCCCCCGCGACTCAGACCCCCGCAACCCCCGCCCCCGCGACCTTCACCCCCGCGGGGGCGCGGGGGTGAAAAATACACCCCTAAGAATGGCATATTCATGGAATTAAAGGCAAAATTTATACAATTTTGAATTTTTTTAACCTTATTTTACAAATTTTTATGAAATAAAGTAAATTTGCTTATATTTTTACACAATATTTGTGGTCTAGTGGTTAGTGCTTCAACATTAACAATAGTTTTTGTTATTAGTTCGACACCGGTTGTCGTTTTTTTTTTGATTTTATTTTTTTTCTGATTAATACAGGGTTTCTTTATGTTCTTTATTTCTAAGAAATGTTCTGATTTGGGGGTAATGCCTTATTTTCATAAATTTTGGAAAGTTCTAATTAAAAATTCTTAAAATTTTCCCGGCGGCGCCTATCGGCACTGCCGGACCTCTTTCCTCGCACATTCATCAAGTTTTTTGGAAAAATGTGCCGGAAAATTTTTAAAAATCTGAGTTTTAATTTCCTTGAGTAAATCATGATAATTTAATAAAGTTAAAAAACGAAAATTTATAGAAAAATCTTAATTTTTTTGGTCGCCCCTATCGGCACGCCAGCCCCCAAAAAAACCTTTTTTTCTTAAAAAATAACCTAAAAATCCCTAAATTTGGTTATTTTTAGTCAAAATCTGTGCAATTTATGTCAAAATAAATAGAATCAAGGCTATCAACGAATAAAGGAATGTGGAGCCAAAGAAATCATTCATAAAAAATAATTTTTTTTTGAGATTTTTTGGAGCTAATTCAAAGCAAACCCCCGCCCCCGCCCCCGCGGGGGCCGAATTATCGTGCCCCCGTCCCCGCCCCCGCGACTATGACCCCCGCCAACCCCCGCCCCCGCGAAAAGCCACCCCCGCCCCACGGGGCTCGAACCCTAAGTAAAAGAATATCGAAGAAAGAAAAAAAGGAAAAAATGAAAATTTATTGGCAAATAAAAAGACAAAACCCAGAAAAGAGTGAAAGGGAAATTGCAAAAACATTGAAAATTAGTCTAAATAGCATTTTAAAATGGATTTATTTTCTTGACGAGAATTTTTTGCTTTAAAAAATTATGTATTCATTAATGATTTGGCATAATAATTATTATTTTTTGAAGAACATTTTTGATTTTGCACACCCTAAATTCGGAACTTTTTGGCATCAATTTTCCCATTTTAACACATATTTTTGGGCTTTTTTAGAACCTAAAAGTAACTTTAAAAAATTCCGCAAAGAATCGCTGAAAAAACTTATAAATAATATGAAAATTTGACTGACTAATGGTCAACTCCATCAGCAATGGGCGTACCAAAATGAAGGAGGACAGTTCAAAATTGGGCAAATTCAATGGGATTTCACTTCTTAGATTGTTTAACAATTATGCTAAAAAATTTAAAATTCGACTAAAATGCACTAAAAATTCAAAAAAAAAATAATAAATTCGGTAATAATGTCGATGGTCGGCCCCCCTTTTCAAATAAAATTCATATATTTTTTTTTCAGATAAGGAGGCTGCAGTTTTTTCCTTTATTTTATAAAAAATGTGTTCTTCTTTTTCTTCCCATTTTTCTCCTTGCAGTTTTTTGTGTTCTGATTCATTGGGATAATTAGGGCAATTAAAATCAAACAAAATAATAATAATAATAATAATTTCATTTTAAAACAATTTTTCGAAAATAAGTTTATATTTTTTTTCTTCAGATTTTTTCTTCATCACTTTTTGGTTTGTAGCTCTTATGTATTGTCTTTTAAAGCCAAATTCTTTAATCCCAGCATAACTTTTGCTTCATTTGCCGCCCAATTTTTTCGCTATTTTCGAATTAATTTTGTTGCCATTCTTTTCCTGGATAATTTTTTCTTCCTTTTTGCTTTAATTTTTATTTATTTTAAAAGGTTTTTCATTTTGCGCTTTTTCTTCTTTTTCTTCCCATTTTTCTCCAAAAATTTCATCAAATGTCTTTTGTTGTAGTTCTTTCATTTTTGATTTAATTAGACTAATTAGGGCATTTAATATTAAATTAAACAGAATAAAAATAATAAATTTATTTTTTCAAAATATTCTCGAAAAAATCTATAATTTTTTAAATAATATCGAAAATGATTAAATTTTTTTATCCAAATATATAATAAATTCTAACTTCTTCATTAATTGTAATAAATAGAAATATGCTCAAAAAAATTATACATTTATATTATATTTGAATTAAATTATATTTATTTGAAACAATTTATTTTAAATAATAAAATTGAATTTGATTTTTTTTTATCAAGTAAATCCAAATTTACTTGGTTTTCTGCTTTAAGAACCTTGAATTATTTTTTTTTTCTTAAGAAAAGATTATTTATTCCATTTTAAATGCTATTCCTTAATTTTGATAATTTTTGCAATGGTCATGCATTTATAATTATAAACATTTAAAATTTTGAAGTCTTGAAAATAAAACAATTGAGCCAAAATTAATTTATATATTCGATAGCCTTAAGAATTCTCTATTTTCATTTAAATTTTCATTCATTGAGTTTCAAAAAAGCTCTAGACAAAAAATGCTGACTCAAGAACTCATTGAAATTTTATCACAATAACTTTTTTTCATAATTAAGTAAAACAATTTTGGAAAATACATATTCTGAAAAGAGAACAATTAAAGCTATTGAATGATAACACTAAATTTTAATTTGGTTGAAATTGAGCCAAGTTATGAATTTATATATTAATATATTAGCCATTTTTTTGTTTTCCATTTTGCCGGATTTAAGAAATGCGCCAGCACGGGACAACTTCATCAGCAGTTGGCTTGCCAATGTGAAGGAGAACCGTTAAAAATTGGTCAAATTCAATTATTATTTAACTTTTTTTTTGGATTTTTAGTGTATTTTAGTCGAATTTAAATTTTATCCGCATGATTTTAAACATGTCTAACAAGGGAACCACCCGAACTGTAAGTCGGGAAATGCATATTTGTGATATACCATTGGATAGAGCAGGGTCGACTTCTATTGTGAATTTTTAATATTACGGACTCATAGCAGGAAACAAAAAAAAGTTATGGGGCCTCAAAAATCGAAATTTTGGCTGTGTTTTCACTCAAAATTGGTGGCTCAGTTGGTTAAATTCACATTTTTGGATCCCGGGTTCAAATTCAACATAAAATAAATAAATTTTAATTAATGTACCTATATATAACTGAATAATTTTTAAAATTATTTTTTAAAATTAAAAAATTGTATGATAGTTTTTCTTTAGTAAAAATAAGCAAAAATAATAATTAATGTAAAGGTTGGGAATTAATAGAAAGTGAACAAAGCTGAAAATCGGCCCTTAGGCCTAAACTTTCGTTTTTGAGGCCTCATAACTTTTTGTTACTTTTATGGGCCCGTAATATTAAAAATTCACAATAGAAGTCGATCCTGCTGTTAATTCCCCTTATTAACAAGTATAGATTAGTAATTAATTAGTGATTAATTTGTGGTTGACAGCTATTCGTCGGTGCAGATTTATCGGTGATTAAATGAAGTGTGAATGGATTTGTGTTGGTTCTGTGTGAACAGTGACTTACAATAGGAGGTACAAATGGAGGGTGAAAAAGTGGTGACGAGAAGAGACTTAAATACGGTAAAAATGAGGGGGCGAGGGGCAAAATCATATGGAAATTGGTAGTAAATTAGTGTGATTAATCGTTAAATAAGCCAAAAATTGGTACAAATAATGGTGATTAATAAAAAAATGGTTAACAATCCAATTCTTTCGTCACAGCGGTGACACCTGCACTATCCAATGGTATATCACAAATATGCATTTCCGACTTACAGTTCGAGTGGTTCCCTTGTTACACATGTTTAAAATCATTCGGATAAAATTTAAATTCGACTAAAATACACTAAAAATTCAACAACAAAAAAAAGTTAAATAATAATTGGGCTAAAAAATATAAAAATAATAAATTCGGTTACGGTCGATGGTGAACCCTCTTTTAAAAAAGAAGTTAAGGCTCGACTCTGACATCCATATCAACCTATCTTAAATCCCGAATTCGGACTCGAATAAAAGGCGAAAATTCATTTTTAAATATTTTTTCATTTTTGATTATTTTTCTTTTTTTTTTAAATTTTCGAATTATTTCTTTGTTTTTTATTTTATTAATTTTCTTTTGTTGTAACTTTTTATTTTTCAGCCTTCCATTTGTTCAATTATATAAAATTTAAAATAATTGTGGCAATAAATTCATTTTTTAACAATTTCTCAAAAATAATAAACAAGATTTTTTATTATTATAAATGTAAAAATTTTTTGATTTAAAAAAATAGTATTCCTTAATTGTGATAATTTTTGCAATTTTCTAATCACTCACTTCCGACTTTTTCTCTTTAATTCCCAACAAAAAAATTTTAATTTTTTCCTTTTGTCATAAGTAGAGTAATTTATTTTTAATAAATATTTATCTTTTAAACAAATGTGATCAGTAGATGAATGAAATCACCATATTTTTCTAATAAATTGGATTATGTGGTTTTTTCCGGAAATTCAGTAGAATTGTGAGTGTTTCATGTGAACAAAAAGCCTCTGAATGGACTAAAATGAAATATTTAATTAAAAAATAAATTATATAAATGGATTTTTGGGAATATTATCGCGGAAAATGAAATTATTACTGTTATTCTGTTTGATTTTAATTATAATTGCCCTAATTAGTTCAATTGAATCGGAAGAGAAAAAACTGCAACAAAAGTCATTTGATGAAATATTTGGAGAAAAATGGGAAGAAAAAGAAGAAAAAGCGCAAAATGAACAGAAGAAACGGGAAATAATAAGGAAATATTATAAAATAATTGAGAAAATAAAGGAAAAAGAAAGTAAATATTCAAAAAAAGAATGGAATAAAATTTATATGAAAATAGCGAAAAGTTTGGGGACAAATCGAACCACAATTTATGAATGGAAAAAAGAATTTGGTCTCCAAAAGCAAATACATAAGTGCTATAAATCAAAAACAGATGAAGAAAAAAATGAGATTTACTCTAAAATCAGTCAATAATATATTTTTAACGAAATATGTTTAGATTTATTATAAAGAATTCCCGAAGTATTAAAATAAATTTTAATTAAGAATTTTTTTTGATCAAGTAAAACTCAGTTTATGTGGTTTTGTTGGTTAATAGCTCTAAATCATTCTAGTTTTTCTAAAAAATAATTTTTTCTATTTTAAAATGCTTGGATTACCAATTTTTCACATCATTTTATAAATTTTTAATCATTTTCTTTCTGATTTTCACTTTATTTTCCAAAAAATTTAGTTTTTTCCTTTTTTTTGAGAATTAGAGTAAAAATAAAATAAATTATTTAATAAAAATAATTTATTTTAAATAAATGTGATCAGTAGGGAAGAAAAGCACCATTATTTACAAATAAATTTGATTCGTGATTTTAACGAAATATC
The DNA here is from genome assembly GCA_023374025.1 of Heterodera schachtii. Classification (NCBI taxonomy): domain Eukaryota; kingdom Metazoa; phylum Nematoda; class Chromadorea; order Rhabditida; family Heteroderidae; genus Heterodera; species Heterodera schachtii. The sequence goes on along the minus strand of SIJG01000006.1, from coordinate 428,775 downwards.
TATCTGCTAGGGATGAAGAATTTCCGAAGAACTAAAATAAATTTTAATTATGAATTTTTTTTTTCATCAAATAAATCTTCGGATTATGTGGTTTCGTTGTTTAATAGCTCTAAATCAATCTAGCTTTTCCAAAAAATATTTTTTTATATTTTAAAATGTTTGGATTACTATTTTTCATCATTTTGTAATTTTTAATCATTTACTTTCTGATTTTCACTTTATTTTCCAGAAAATTTAATTTTTTCCTTTTTTTGATCAGTAGAGTAAAAAAAAAATTATTTAATTTAAAAATTTTTCTTTTAAATAAATCTGATCAGTAGGGAGGAATCATCATTTTTTCTAAATTGAAGATTTTTTCCTGAAATTCAGTAGAATTGAGCTTTTTTCATGTGAATAAAAAGGCTCTTAATTGACTAAAATGAATAAATTGGATTTATTAAAAAATATATTATATAAATTAATATTTAGGAATATAATTTCAGAAAAATGAAATTATTACTATTATTCTGTTTGATTTTAATTGCCCTAATTAGTACAATTGAATTAAAAGGGACAAAACTTCAACAAAAATCATTTGATGAAATATTTGGCGAAAAATGGGAAGAAAAAGCGCAAATTGAACAGAAGAAACGGGAAATAATAAGAAAATATTTTAAAATAAAAGAGAAAATTAAACAAAAAGGAAGAAAATATACAGCAAAAGAATGGAGTAAAATTAATACGAAAATAGCGAAAATTTCGGGGACAAATCATTATTATATTAAAAAATGGATTAAAGAATTTGGTCTCCAAATAATTAAAAATTACAAATCAAAAAGTGATGAACAAAAATTAGAAATTGTACAGAAATTTATTAGAATGTAAAACGAATTTAAGCAAAAAAGAAAATATTCGACCAAAAAATGGAACAAAAATTATGCCGAAATTTGTAAGAAAATTGGAGTTGGTTATGGAATAATGAATGGCGCCAAAATTTTGCCGAAATTTGTAAGAAAATTGGTTCATAATTGAAAAATGGAAGAAACAATTTGGCATTCGCAGTAAATTAACAATGAAAGAAAAATTGAAAAAATGAAAATTTATTGGAAAATTAAAAAAGAAAATCCAAAAATGAGTGACAAGGAAATTGCCAAAATGATAAATACTTCGGCAAAGAACATTTGCATATGGAAAGCCAAATTTGGAGAAGAAAATATGGAGGCATTTGAATTTTTATGAAAATATTGCTTGAGAATTTTATACATTTATTGACAAATTTTTTTAAATTATTTTGTTGCATAATTTTTAACTTTTAAATAACCGTAAAAAATTTTGGTTCATTCTCTGTTTTTAATCGGTTTAAAAATAGGAACAAATTTTATCGAATTGATGGGAAAATATTTTTTCAATAAAATACAAAATTAAATTAATTAATTAATTATTATATATTATAAATTGATTTAAAAAAAAATAAGATTCAAAATATTTATGGATCCAGCTTCTTGGATTAGGGTGTCCTTAATTTGTTCTTTAATTATTGTTTAATTTATTTTTTGAAAATTTTCGTCCTCCATAATTTTTCTGAACTGATCAGAAAAAGCATTTCCTAAAAATTAGAAAATGTTAGTCAAATTTTAGAATTATTAAGGTAAAATGTTGAAAATTTAAAAAACATTTTCTCAAGACTGAAAATATAAAAACTGAACGAGTTAACTTTTTTAATTTTGCGTATAATTTTTTTAAATTTAATTAAAAAAATTATTTAACAAAATAATAGAGGAGAAATCTTAGGGCTTTTATCTATTCATATAAACAAAATTAAAAGCCATTTAAAATAAATGAAACAAATAAATTCGAAAATTTTTTGAGAAATTTGCAAGAAATATTTAAAATTCTTATTCTAAAAATTGAATGGCTTTCCATCTTCGAATGTTCTTCTCTGAAGTATTTATCATTTTCGCAATTTTCCGATCACTAATTTTTGGGTTTTGTCTTTTTATTTGCCAATAAATTTTAATTTTTTCCATTTTTTCTTTTTCCGTTATTCTTTTCTTGCTAATTCCAAATTGTTTCATCCATTTAAAAATTGTTCCAGAGCAAACTCCAATTTTCTTGCAAATTTCGGCATAATTTTGGTCCCATTCTTTTCTTGAATATTTTCTTTTCTCTTTAAATTCATTTCATACATTTTCATTTTTTCCGTTTTTTCTTTCACCGTTATTCTTTTGTTACTAATTCCAAATTGTTTCTTCCATTTATTAATTATTCTTTGGCTAACTCCAATTTTCTTACAAATTTCGACATAATTTTTATTCCATTCTTTTTTTGTATATTTTCTTTTTTGTTTAAATTCATTTGTCATTTCAAGAAAATTTTGGACAATTTCCCATTTTTGTTCGTCACTTTTTGATTTGTGACTTTTATTTTTTTGGAGACCAAATTCTTTAATCCAATTTTTAATATAAGTATCATTTGTTTCCAAATTTTTCGCTATTTTCGTATTAATTTTATTCCATTCATTCTTTGGGTATTTTCTTCCTTTTTGCTTAATTTTCTCTTTTATTTTGTAATATTTTTCAATAATTTCTCTTTTTTTCTTCTCATTTCGTTGTTTTTATTCTTTTTCTTCCCATTTTTCTCCAAATATTTGGTCAAATGGCTTTTGTTGTTGCATTTTTATTTTCAGCTCCAATTTGTTCGAGTTGATCTAATAATTTTTCTGAGTGCTTATTCAGCGAAAGTAATTTGTTGCCATCCCATTAGAATATTAATTATTTTTTACGATCAATTAAATTACTGACTAAATCGTTTTTAATTTTTTATTGTAAAATAAATTTGCTTTTTAAATCTTCTCTACAGCATGTGTTTAATGATGAAATGTTTTGTGGAATGTAATAATTTAGAAAAAATGTATACTAATTGTTTTCCATTTTTGTTCAAATTAGTTTTTATGAAAATAAATTTTAAATCACAGCACAAGAATTGATTCATCTTAATTTTTGTTTTAATTAAAAAGATTCAGTTGAAAATAAACTTGATCTTCAAACTCTCTCTTTTTCCAGTGCAAATGTCGATATTGGCGAGCCCAAGGGTTAGTAAAAATCATACACATTTTAATTACATAAAAAATATTAAAATTTGCATTAATTAATTTCCTTGTTGTTTGGTTTTTATTTTATGTTTTTTCTAAATTAATTTTGATTTATTTGATATTTTATTTTATTTAGAATCATTACAAGCGAGACTGATTAAGCTTTGTTGCAAATTTATTTCTTCTCAGAAAATTTATATTTTATAGTAATTTATTTTATTTTTTGAAAAATGTCTTTTTAAATATTTTAAACAAATTTTTTAATTAAACTTATTTTTTTTTTTTTCAGTAAAAGTTGTTATTTTTATAAATTTTTATTTAGATTTTACATTCTCATAACAACATTAGTTTAATTAAATATTAAATTTGACGCCATGATGAATGTCCGTAAAAGATTGACGTATTTTTATAGATAAAATCGTCAAATTTTTTAAATATTAATGATAAGTTTATATATTATTTTTTGAAAAAATTTGCCTATTTTTGGTATATTTTTAACTCTTTCATCATGCTCATGCTCTGCATATATTGTATGTGGAATGAAGGATGAAGTGTTCATTTGGATCTAAATAATTATATTATTTATTTCAAGAATTTTTTCTTTATTTAACTTTTAATTTTAGATTTGATGTTGTGGTTTAATTATTTGCCAGCCAATGACATATTTTTAGTTAAACTAAACTAAAAAAAAAGGTTCTTCAAATTAGTTTATTAATTTCATTTTCGTTTATTTTTTAAGTAAGCTATCAATTTCTTTTTGGTTCCATAAAAACATTCATATTTATTCTTTTAATTTTTATGTTATAAAATAATATTAATTTAAATGGAACTGCCACATTTTCGCCTCCACTTTTGCGCCTCCTACATTTGCGCCCCTAGCATTTACTTTTTTTTGCATTTTTTTCACCAGTAGCTAATTTTTACCACAGCTATTTAAGTTTTAGGTTAACTTTTGTAAAATTGAAAATTTATTTATATTAAAAATAGCAATTTGATTGATAAACTTTTGTTAATGGCTTGTAGGAATGTATAAAAGGGTTATTTAAATGTCAGTAGTTTTTTTTTAAAATAAGCGAAAAATTAACGTGTAATGCCGGGGGCGCAAATGTGGGAGGCGCAATGTTAATGTATTTTAAAAATTGCAGAAGATTTTAATTTTAATAACTTATTTAGGAGAAAAATTGTTTAAATATAATCTTTAATCTTAAATTTTTTGTATTTTTAAAAATAAATATAGAAATTTTTCTAACCACATGAACGAGTTAAATAAATAAGTTAAGGTGATTATTGATACGTTTTTGTTTGAGCATTATTATTTGTTAAGTTTTCGATTAAATATGAATTTTTCGTCCTATTAAAATATAAATATTTTTCACAATAAATGAAATTACTGATTTAGTTTTTTAATTAAAACAAATATGTTTTTTAAACTCTTGTAATCTAATGATTGTTCTGCGGTGCTTACGTTTTCGTCACATAAAATATTAATTATTTTTAAAATAAATTAAACTACTGACTTAATCCTTTTTCAATTTTTTTTTAATTGTAAATATTAATTTGTTTTTAAACTCCCGCTTCTGAATTATTTGTTGTAATGGAAGTCGTTGAAAATTAATAATTTAGAAATTTTGGTTTATTCACTGGAAGAATTTAAATGGATCTCATATTAATTTGAATATTTGATAATATTCATGATTTTCTAAATATATATTTTTGGGTACTCTTGCGTTGCGCAAGCCATTACACAATTTTTTCTTAATCGTTGTTTTTTAAAGTTCTATTTTTATTTTATCTTTTTGAAAATATTTTTTATATTATTATTCTTTTTTGTTTTGACTATAATTTTTATTGCTTTTTTATCTCTAAATATTCACATTTTTGGCATTTAGTCAAAACGTGCAAATGTTTAATTAAAAATTACATTCCTGATAATTTTTTATCAACATTTTTATTTATTAAAAATAAATTTTCAGTGTATTATCATTTTAAATGTTTGGTAAGGCAAAGGTAGTCGGTTAATTTAAATTTTATATAACATAAATTTATTTGATTTAAATTTGTATGTTTTTTTTTGTGTTTTTATAACTATTTTTAAATTATAAAAATGAGTTCTAAGTCGTATCAATCTTCAGATAGAAGCCATTCACTTATATATTAAAGTAGCTTTCTGTATTTTCGTATTAGTGAAGCTCCACAATAAACACGAAGAATAATAAAAAAAAAATTCGCTTAGTTTCTCTATTTTATTTTATTTTGTATGAAAACATGATTTATAATTTTATTATGAAGTTTTTTACACAATTACAATGTTTTTGATTGTTTTTAAATTACCTGTGCACAACTATTTTTATTATATTCGTTTGTTTTGTCTAATTGACCTTTGCGGTCAGTTAATTATATAATCAAATATGATTTCTTCGTATTTTCTTTTAATTTAATCGAAATTATAAAATATTACTTTTGCTTTAGATATCATTTTGCATTGTAAGGTATTTAAAATGTATTGAAAACTTTTCAATAATAATTGTATCATAATTTAAATAATTTTGTAAAAATTCAAGAAATAATTTTATACATTCGGTTATTGAATTCTATATATAAATCGATTAAACTAAATTTTTATTGTTCGTAATATGAATATCAAAAAATTTGCAATAGAAATTTCTAAAAAAATTTCCCGAGCCAAAGTGCCTTTGGCAATGCGGAGCCCGAACTACTCTTTTTTTTCAATTTTACACTAAAACCGAAAAAATGTCATTTTAAAAACATTTAATAAAAAGAATTTATTGAATTTATCCGAAGTTTTCCTCCTAATAGATTGAAATACAGAATGAAATAATTGATTTAGATTCGTTAATTACTTTAAAGCATGTATTATATTTTTAATTCAACAAATAAAAAAGTCATTAAAGACGTAATTATACGAAGATGGTGGGTGGTGTTCATGTCGCCACCACCATCTTGTTTGCTGCTTGGTATTTTTTGCTGATGGACCGCTTCATTTTCCATCCAAATTTCTTATTATTAATTCCAAATTTTTATGTCTAATCTGAATTATTTTATAGAAGAAGGCACAAAATTAAAGATATTTTAAGAAATTAATTCATCCACCAATGTCTATGCATTTATTTGAAGTCTAAAGAAATTTTACATTACAATTTTAATTTAAATAATGATTGTTTTGATATTGGAATTTGTATTTTTGACATCATACATTTTTAAAATATTTATCACCTTAGATAAACTTTTTTGAAATTCCTTTTTTTTTAAATTTCAGATTCAAAGTTTATTGATGGATATATGCATACACAACGAATACAAATAAAATCAATATGGCTATTATAATAATTAATAAGAAAGGATCTTATTGTTCCAACTCTTTATTATTTATTTTTCAGAATAAAAAAAGTGAGATATTTAATAACTTTTTATTATTTGCTATAATATAATTATAATTTATTTAACAAAACATTATTATAATTTATGACAATATTTATGCAAACAATATTTGTTTCTGTAATTATAGCTGTTTCCATCTAATCTCTATGACGTTTTGTTTTGTCCAAGTATAAATTTAATATTTTAATTTTAATAATGTTTATTTAAATTTTAAAGAACGATAGTATTTTATAATCATTTGATTGATATACGTAATTTCTAATAAGATTTTATTTATTTAGATTTTTTAATTTATGTTGCCTTTCTTTATTTTGAATAATTAAACCTTGTTATAATATGTTTCTCGTATTAGTTGTAATAACCAGTTTAAATCGTTAATTTCGTCCTCTCCAAGCAAGTTCTCGTCGTCGAATACTCGAATCATCAGTTTAAAATTAATTAAATTTTAAATTAAATTAGCTTCTTCATAAATAACCTGATAATTAAAACATTATTTCATTTTCTTAGATTATTTTTATTTTTAATAATTTAGTATTCGAGGCACAAAATTTAAAAGATATTTATTTTAATTTACTAATTACAAATTTCTTAATGTATTTGCATGATTGTAACGTTTAAAATTTTTTAGAAATGTTTTTCTAATTTGTATTAAAAATTTTTATTTTCCACAAAAAAAGATTTTGAATAAATATTTTTATTTTATATTTTCTATAATTTTTATATATTGTTTTAAAACACTCGTTTTCCACAGCACCCTCGTTCATAGTTTTTAAATGGTCTTATGTCGCCCAAAAATTCGTTTGCTCGTTTTAGATACAATTTTATTGAATTTTTAAAATTTTTATTTGATCTATTTTAGATTAAAACATATTGATCTATTAATTTTTACTATTTAAGATATCTCATTTTCAATTTTTTTTTGGTTAGGTTGCCGTTCATTTAAGTAGACAAAAATGGCCACATCTAAAGTGATTTATAAATTTTATTTGAAAAAAACAATGAATTTATTATTATCATTTTCTCAATGTTTTTTTTTATTGAAAAAAGTTTTTACTAATTAAGTGAATTTGGTATTTAATTTTACTAAAAAATAACTAATAGACAAAAAAAAATTTTATTTCTCTTTTTATATGTTTGTTCCAATGAATAAATATATTTTACTATTAACTCTTTTCTTTTGAAATTGTTTCTTTTCTTGCATCTTTCGACTCACTATTTTTTAATATTGATTATTTATTTATTTATTTCTTCAAATATTTCAAATTTATGAATAACTTATTTGTTTAATTTTTATTTTTTATATTTTTGATTTTCTTCAAATTATTATGTTATTTCAAATTTTTTGAGTCTAAAAAAATAAGATTTTGTTAATTGTTAAAGTTACACGTCAACAAAAACTTGATTTTTCTGTCACTTAAAATATGGTCATTTCTTCTAGCCATATTTAGAAAATAATTATTTGCAAAAATTGCTAAATATTCATGAACAATTATTCTATATATTTTTAATATTTATTTATCGTTCATTATTTTCAATTATTCTTATTCTCGTGTTCGCAGAACATTCAGACATAATAATCGTTGCGTTGCTTTTCATAATATTTAATCTAAGCATAATTTAAATTTGCTTTTTATATTAAAATTTTTTATAAGGGTAATATGAAATAATTGCTTTTATTTTAAATTAGCTTTTTATTATTGTTGTTGTTGACATGAATTAATTATTTAGAATTATTTTACTTCATTATTTAATTCATTTATGGTAAAACGAATCAAAATGCATTTGTGACCTCGGTGTTTGTATAATTATATTATCGTAATTATAATCATCAGCAGAAACAAGAATAAAATTCTCTGATTGGTTTCTGATGTGAAAATTCCGTTACTTTTATTTTCAAATGAATAATAAATTTTTAATTCGGCATATATTATTTTCTTCTATTAGAACAAAATCAAATATTATTATATTTTTCATTATTATTGAAAATGAATAAATATTAATTAATGAAATTCTTAAGGTAATAAGTATTTTTAATTTTGTTTTTTCAATTTCTTTGACACGTTTTCTTGTATTGCTCTTGAAGATAGGGTACAAAGCAATGTAGGAAGCAATGGGAAAAGATTTGTTTATTATTTGTTTGAGCAATATTACTATTTAATTTTAATTTTAAAATATTATTTTTGATAAAATATCGTACCAAAGGACGGCACAAATTTGAAG